>VDFB02000003.1:294711805-294768335 GCA_007258455.2 Sequoia sempervirens | reverse complement strand
CCCCTAGTCCTACCTAGTATCCCTCTCCCCTTCCCTCAGTTGAGTCTCTTGGTTGAGGGATCTTGGTTTCTTAATGAACTAAGAGTGAAATAGGTCCTAGGCCTAGTTCCATCTTCCAAAAGGTGGAACCCTATTTCCTTTAGTTCATTAATGAATATAGTTTAATTAATTTTTGAATCAGTACTAACTGATGCAAGAGCATCCAGTGGTGTAAGGGAAATCTTGCATCACCCAAAAAAATGTTTTTTCCTTATTTGCTTTAGTTGTTTTTAGTCCCATGATGGCACTTCAGGGGTGTAAGATAGTCACAAGTCAGAAAAGGAAAAAAACAATCACTTACTATATTTAGTACAAGTCAGCCTAAACATGCTTGTATGGACTTAAAAATTTACCCCAAGGAGCAGAACTAAAAAATATTTATGACGATGAAAGAATCATCTCAATACCTTGCATGGTTTGGGAGATATTAAGGCTTTTATCTAGAGAAATTTCTCCAATGTAACTTCAAATTTAAATTTGAAAAACTTAGAATCCCTAAAACAACTCAAAAAGTGGACAAAATAATCTCTAATGTTTCAATGTTGTAGATCTATTTGAGAGCTTTCCAATGATATATTATAATAGAAAATCAGACACTCAGATCAAAATTTATGGCCCCACGAAGTTGGCTCACTAAAAAGTGAATTTCATTAAAATATCTTCCTAGGCAAGAAATCCAATGGCAGGAATTTTGGCACCAAAACAAAAGGGAAAGTTACACTTTCTAGAATATTCTAGGGTGGTTATTGGGTAATTGTAGAAGGTGGCTGCAAGAGTGAAGATTGTGGCTCTGAACAATAGATTTAATTTTTAGAGTTGATTTGGATGTAATGAATCAAGCCCATGAGGTTGTAGCCATGTAATTTTTGAATCTGTAATTTCATTTCCAGAAAATAATTTAAAGTGAGTTTTTTTCTATCTTGCATTTTCTATGTTGTTATTTGTTATTGTGTTATGTGTGGTGTAGCCCTCATCAAGTGGTATTAGAGCAGGTTTTCTTGAGTGTGTAAACAGATCGCCAAACATGAGGCAATTTGCACCAGGACTTGTGGTTGTGGTTTTTTGAGAAAAGTGATCAGAATTCCTTTTTAAAGAAACTGTAGTGGTGGAAGAAATGTTATTGTACTAGAAGAGGGTCTTAGAGCCCTGCAGAGACAAGTTCAAGAACTACAAGAGGAGTTGCATTAAGGTTTTGAGCCAAGAAGAGGAGATGAAAGCAAAGAGGGAACTAAGAATGAGGAATAGTTCAAAGAAGAACAAGATGCAATAGATCCAGAGCAAGTCAAGTTATTTAAGGCTATCTCCAAGATTGGAAAAAGGCCAAAGATTGATGTTTCTACCTTTTCTAGAAATCTTAACCCAAAAGAGTTGATTGATTAGATCAATGATATGGAGGAGTACTTTGAGTATGAGGAGGTGGAAGACCCTGAGAGGGTCAAATTTGCAAAGACCAAGCTAAAGGGTCATGTGAATATTTGATGGAAAGAGGTACAACTAGAATGAAATCGAAGAGGAAAAGAGAAAATCACCAGATCAGACCAGATGGTGGAAAAATTAAAAATATAGTTTGTTCCTATGGACTATGAGCTAGATTTGCTGAAGAAGATGCAAGGGTTGAAACAAGTGAGAAAATTTGTCAAGGAGTATATAGAAGAATTCTACCATGTCCTGATTAGAATAGAGAATTCTGAGGCTAATAAGGAAAAAGTTGTTTGTTACATAAATGGGTTGAAGCCGAGTATTGAAGAAGAGTTGGTTCTGGTAAGAATATCTAACATTGAAGATGCATATCAGTTTTGTTTGAAGGTAGAAGAAAATTTTCAAAATAGAAGGTTTAAAGCAAGAAAACATGTGGGGGTCATGGTGGAAAGACTAGTGGATGGTCATATGGAGGTTGAAATGAAGATCAAAAGAAGGGTGAAGGATCCAGTAGTAGCCAGACCTACCATCCTCATGATTAAAATAATGAAGACCAAAGAGGAAGAGGAAGATCTAGACAAGGACCGAGAAGAGGATGCTTTCGTGGAACCTATTTCCAGTGCAGAGAAGAAGGGTATAGATCCTCTGAGTGTCCTCAACATCAATGAAGGAAAAATAGAAGACCTGAGGGTAATGCACGAGTTGCACATGTAGATGAAGATGTTGAGTCTTCACATTATGAGGATGCAGAAAGAGGAGAGGTTCTTGTTACTAGAAGAGCCTTACTAAATGAGGAGAAAGAATCAACTCAAAGGAAGAATTTGTTTTGCACCAGATGTAAGTGTGAAGGTAAAGTTTGCAATGTTATTATTGATGGAGGTAGTACTGATAACCTTGTTTCAGAAGAGATGGTTAGTAAGTTGCAATTGGAGAGAAGAAGGCATCTGCATCCATACTAGATTGCTTGGTTTCGAAAGGACCATAAAGCTTTGGTAAATGAACAATTTGTCTGGTAAAGTTCAAGATTGAAAATTTCCATGATGAGGTATTGTGTGATATTATTCATATGGATGTTTGTCATATGTTGTTAGGCAGACCGTGGTAGTTTGATCGGTGAGTAGTACATGATGGACATGCCAACACCTATTCTTTAACAAAGGATGGAGCTTTTCATAAGTTGAAGCCCTTGAAAGAGGCAGAGGAAAAGGTATGCAGTAATGCCAGAATCTGTTTGGTTGATGGAAGAAATTTCTTAGAAGGTATGAAGCATGAACATATATGTTATACTTTGATTCCTAGAGTTGATGGAGAAGATCATAAAGAGATACCCATAGAGGTTTCACATTTATTGGATGAGTTTCAAGATATTGTATCGGATAATGTACTTGAGGGTTTACCTCCAATAAAAAATATTAGTCATCAGATGGACCTAATTCTTGAAGCTAGTTTTCTAAATAAGGCAGCCCATTAAATGACTCTAGCAGAGAATGAAGAGTTGAATAGACAAGTTCAAAAGTTGTTGCAGAATGGATTGATTCAAGAGAGTTTGAGTCCATTTGTAGCACCTATAGTACTAGCACTGAAGAAGGATGGAGAATGGAGGATGCATATAGACTCCCAAGCTATCAACAAGATTACAATCAAGTATATATTTCCCTTGCCAAGGATGGACAACATTATGATTGTTCGAGTGGAGCTAAGTACTTCATAAAGATAGATTTGAAGAGTGGATATCACCAAATAAAAATTAGAGAAGGAGATGAATGGAAGACAACCTTAAAAAACAAGGAGGGATTATATGAGTGGTTAGTCATGCCTTTTGGGAAAACCAATGCACCAAGCACATTTATACAGCTTATGAATGAGGTATTGAAATAATTTTTAAAAAAAATTGTTATTGTTTATTTGGATCAATATTTTGATTTTCAATAAGACATTGGAGGAGTACCTGATGCATATCCGAAGAGTTTTTGAGAAGCCAAGGGAGGAGAAGCTACTGATTAATTTGAATAAATGTAGTTTTGTGAAGAGGGAGTTGGTGTATCTGGGATTTGTTGTCTCAACAGAGGGTCTTAAAATGGATCCAGAGAAGGTGAGAGCTATCATTGAACAACCTACCCCAAGGAGTGTTACAAAGGTAAGATATTTTCATGGTCTAGCAAGTTTTTACAGAAAGTTTATTAAGAATTTTAGTAGTATTTGTGCACCTCTAACTAAAGCAATGAGAGGGGATAGAAAGGATTTTAAATGGACTATAGGAGCAACAAAGAGGTTTGATATGTTGAAGAATAAAGTCATAGAGCAACTTGTTTTGGTACTTTCGGATTTCAATAAGGTCTTTCAGGTAGATTGTGATGCTAATGGCAGTGCCATAGGATCTATTTTGAGTCAAGAAGGTAAGCTTGTTGCCTATTTTAGTGAGAAGTTGAATGATGCTAAGAAGAAATATTTTTTCTATGATCAAGAGTTTAATACTATAGTTTAGGCTTTGAAGAAATGGAGACACTATTTGTTGCCAAAAGAATTTATATATTGATCAATAGGCTTTGCAATATCTTCATAGTCAAGGAAAGTTGAATCAGAGGCACTTAAAAATGGGTTGAGTTTTTGCAGAGTTATACTTTTGTTTTGAAGCATAGGAGTGGAAGGTCAAACATAGTTGCAGATGCCTGAGTCAAAGTCAAAATTTGTTGATAGAGATGAATATAGAGGTTGTTGGGTTCAATGAACTCAAGAGTTTGTATCTTGAAGATCCAAACTTTGCAGAAGCTTGGAAGGCTTGTTTGGAACTTGTTACATTGGATAGGACAAGATGGTTGGATTTCTTAATCCAAGATGGAATGTTGTTTAGAGGAAGCCAATTGTGCATTCCAAGGAGTTCTATGAGAGAGAATCTAATCAAGGAGAAGCATAGTGGAGGATTGGCTAGAAATTTTGATCGAGATAAGACCATTTCTCTTGTTAGTGAGAATTATTATTAGCCGTAGTTAAAACAAGATGTGAAGAAGTTTATGTAGAGTTGTAGAGTATGTTAGATGTTGAAAGGAACAAGTCAAAATACTAGATTGCATTAGACATTACCTGTACTTAAAAGGCCATGGGAGGACATTAGCACGTATTTTGTTCTTGGCTTGCCCCGGACACAGAGAGGGAATGCTTCCATATTTATGGTGGTGGATAGATTTTAAAAAATGGCATATTTTATTCTATCATAAGACTAGTGATGTTCATGTAGTGGAGTTGTTTTTCAGAGAGGTGGTGAGGCTACATGGTCTACCAAAGAGTATAGTTTCAGATAGAGATACCAAAATTGTTGGTTATTTTTGGAGGACATTATGGAAGAAGTTGAAGACAATTTTGAAGTTCGGTTTTGCACACCATCCACAAATTGATGGACAAATAGAGGAGGTGAATAGGAGTTTGGGTAACCTGCTAAGATGCTTAGTCGGAGATAAGCCCAAGGGATGGGATTTGATTATACCACAGGAAAAAAATTCTTACAACAATTGTATCAACCTGAGCATTGATAAATCACCATTCTAGATTGTGTAAGGGAGTAGTCCAAGAACTGCTTCTGAATTGAGAAAGATGGATAAGGGGGAGAAGAGTAGTGTTGAGGCTGAATATTTTGCTAAGCACCTAGGGAGTTTGAATGAAGAGGTGAAGAACCATATCAATAAGATGAACTCACAATACCAAGTTAAGGCAGATCAAAAAAGGAGACCTGTATAAGAAGTTTCAGGTAGGAGATGAATTTATGGTTCATTTTTGAAAGGAGAGGTTTCTAGTTGGTACATACAACAAGTTAAAGATGAAGAAGTTTGGACCATGCAAGATCCTAAAAAAGCATGATTTAGGAAATGCATATGAGGTAGAGTTTCCTGATGAAATTCATATTTCACCTATGTTTAACATTTCAAATTTAACAAAATATCGTGAAGGAGGAATTGATGAAGAAATAATAGAAGCACAGTGGAATATTCTAGCACCTACTTTAGAAAGAGAGGAGATAGAAGAAATTTTGGATAGTCATGTGGGGTGATCCAACAAAACTGGTTTACAATTCCAATGAGGAAGGAAAACCACAAAAATTCTCCTATGATTTTTTTTTTTGCTTTTTAGGGGTTCGCACGAACTGGGGCATTCGAATGGACCCAAAAGGGGTTTGAATGGACCCTGGTTTGAGTGAACCCTATTAAATGATGGGACCCACTCTTTTTTCATTTTTTTATAACGAAGACAATGTAAAATTGAATCCAAGGGGGGGTTCGCTCGAACCAAGGTTCATTTGAACCCTGGTTCTAGCAAACCTCCAAGGGGGGTTTGTTCGAACCCCCCTTTTTCCCCCTTCTCCCCCTCTTGCACCAAATTTCTGTAGAATTTTTCCCTTCGAAGCTCGGGTTGAGGATGAAAATGGAGGAGACTTCATAGACCTAACTAGATGATGGTAGTCATCAGAATGATCTATCCATTGAATATAATTTTAATATATTTGGTTTTATTATGTATTTTATTTTTTAGTTTGATTAAACATATGTTTTTTACCAAAAATCAAGCTCTTTGTTCTACACATGTGGAAAAATAGCAGATTATCAAAATAAAATTTGGAATAATATGTTCAGGGTAGTAATTGAGGTCTTTGATCCAGTTAAAAAAATGAATTTTGATACATACAAAAAAAGTTATGTTGTATATGGTCCACCTATGTCTAGATTGTAATTGGTTTGACTTCAAAACTTGATTGAGGAAAAAATATTCAATAAAACACTATGAAACCAAATAAACTAGTTAGATATCATAGTTACAAATGTAAATTTAAAAAAATTAGAATTTTATCCTTCATAGAAAAAAAGTTATGTTGTACATACAGTGAGCATCACTCCTTAAAAATGGTGTTTACTGATAAACATTAGTTTTTGAAGGAGATGGAAAAAGAAGTGCAATCTAATTCCAAAAAAATTGAAAAACAAAATTTAGAATCTATAGACAAAATGTCACAAATCACTAGTTTGCATCATCTTCAATTTCCTCACGGTTTAGCCGCTATAGGTGCCCAAAAGTGAAGATTTAGTTAGAAAAAATCAATTCAATGTCCAATTTGGCCAAAAATTGTAAACCAGTATTGTGGGATCACCTAGTAATGGGTAGAAGCACAAGAAACAAGAAATATGTAGAGTGCTTTGTGAAATGGAGAGGAAGGATTGTTGAAGATTCATCATGGTTGTTTGAGGCTAAGGTTAACCATCTTGGTTTCCCTCTAACTTCTGAGAAGTGACAGGGTCACTTTTCAAATTACCTTGGGTGTCTAATGCAGGAGCATCTAGTGGTGTATTGGAAATCTTGCATCACCCAAAAAATGTTGTTTTCCTTATTTTCTTTAGTTGTTTTAAGTCCCATGATGGTACTTAAGGGGCGTAAAATAGTCAGAAGTTAGAAAAGGTGAAACTAAATATTTACCCCGAGGAGCGGAACTAAAAAATATTTTCGATGGCGGAAGAATCATCTCAATACCCTTTACAATTTGGGAGATATTAGGTTTTTCATTCCCAGAAATTTCTCCAATGTAGCTTCAAATTCAAATTTGAAAACCTTAAAAGCACTAAAACAACTTGAAAATTGGATGAAATAATCTTCGATGTTTCAGTGTTGTAGATCTCTTCGAGAGTTTTCCAACAATATATTATAATAGCAAATCGGACACCCAAATCAAAAGTTATGGCCCCGTGAAGCTACTGAGCACTAAAAAGTGAATTTCATTAAAATATCTTCCTAGGCAAAAAATCAAACAGTAGGACTTTTCATACCAAAATAAAAGAGAAATTTAAACTTTCTAAAACATTCTAGGGTGGTTATTGGGTAAAAATAAAAGGGTTAATTGGAGGTTGTAGAAGGTGACTGAGCCATTAATGCAGATTGTGGCTCCAAACAATAGATTTTAGTTTCAGAGTTGATTTGGATGTAATGAATCAAGCCCATGAGGCTATTGCCCTGTAATTTCTAAATTTTCATTTTTTAGAAAATAATTGAAAGTGGGTTGTTTTCTATCTTGCATGTTCTTTGTTATTTACTATTGTGTTATGTGTGGGGTTTGGGTGGTGTAGCCCTCATCACTAACAAAATATTTAGACCTATATTTTTCCTTAACACATTTATCTTATCATATACATTAAAATACAAAATTTATTTTTCATTGAAATAAGGACGTCCATGTGGAGGAGGTGCATTTTTTTGAGTTTTTTCTAACAATTTTTGTTGTTTTTTCTAGAGCCTTAAATAGAGGGTATTGCATTTTCAATATGGACTTGCATTAATTATAAAGTTAAAAAATATAGTATTAAATTTAGATATTTAATACTATTATAATTTTTAGAAAAATTACAATAAGGGCTATGTACTTGCAAAATTTGGTATTTTCAAATTCCTTCATTTGATCACCGTAAATGTGAAGTGATTTTTTGTCAACACTTTGATAGGTCTGAAGGAGATTTTTCCAAGGATTTGATTTAAGCCTTGAGGGTTTATATCGAGAGGGTTTGATCTAACCTCCTTCAAATGAATCCTCTGTAGGATTAAATGAATACCATGTGAATGTGATGTGTATCTAGGAAAGGTATATTAATGGAGGTTTTTAGATGATGATTACTACCTACTATGCCATTTTTTTGTTTCGTTAGGTGTTTCTATGTGTTATCATTTGTTATCATCAACGTTTGTGTGTTCATTCCATTTGTATCTTAGTTATTAAGCATTATATGACTACTTATAACCATTTAGACATAGGAGATGATATACATGTGAAACTATGAAGTGAAAATATAAGAGTTAAAACATGAAAAATTGGCTTTTAGTAATTACAAATACTAAAACATGGGGTCCTATTTGAAGCATAAAACTATGGGTGGTGATGGTTTCTTTGGAAATTAGATAACAAAGAGGGAAGGATGACTAGAGCATGTTTGGATATTAAAGAGAATGATTGTAACATAAGATATTGATTTATGGATGATTAGTGCACCAATAAGATAAAATATTCATTGTCATGCTTATTAAAAAGGAGCTAGGAGTGAAAGTTAAATGAGAGGAAAATGTGTAAAGTAGACACTTTAATCCCTACATTTTTCCCCCACTTTAGCATAAAGTGAGCTAGGTGAATCAAGTATGCTCAAGTAAAATTTAATTTTTTATATTCAATATAGTTGATTTAAAGGATATATAAGCACTATGTGATTAATGTTATTTTTCTTTTCTTCACTCAAGCACTATGTTTAGATTTGTAAAACATGGTAGAAAAAGTCAACTTATACAATCAAAATGTCATGATGAATATTTTATATTGTTCTAAGAAAATTCAATCTCATCTTATCAAATATGGTTGGGGCTCATAGACATGTGACATGTTGTTAACCTCCATAAAACCTTGAAATGGATATTGTGAAATTAGAAAGGGGGTCATATTATATGTAATTGTCTTAAAATTATTACTATGTTGGATTTCATGTTGGTAAGATGGTGGATATTAAGAAGGTAGAATAGGAGCGCACAAAGTGGTTCTTATCTTGTGAGAAAATATAACATAGCTCTCTTCAAAGATTGCCATTGGCTCTCTTCTCAATATTTCTCCTTTTTCCCATTAAAACATATGTATCTTCGTCTTTCTTCCCAAAATATCACAAGTTCCCTATCTCAATATCAAATGGAAATGTAGATTCAATAATAAATGTTCCATCAAGTGATCAAAGTTGAAAGTCTAAGGCTAGTTCAGATGTTCAAATGCTTACTTGAAAGTTGTTACACTATTAATTGGTAGTTGGTGAAAGAATTTTTTTTTTTTGTGTAACTGGTTAATTTCTTTTATTTTTTTGTGTAACTGGTTAATTTCTTTTATCATATTGATGAAAATATGAAGCACTTAGTTTGGGAATGCATACTAGATTAAAAAAACAATGGCTAAATATTTTTAGGGATATCCTTACTTTGTTTGGTCATCATTTGAGATGGAAAGATACTCTTTTTGGAATTGGTTTGAAGAATAATATTATTGTTGATTCTATTAGAAGTTTATCCTTCTTCATTTATGGAAAACTAGATGTATTTCCATATTTTCTCATTCTCGTATTCATCTAGAAACTGCAATTACAAGGATTTAATATATTTCTCTAGATTGCTTCACTATCCATCTAAGTATAGGTTATGTCAAAGAACAACGAAGACATTGCTTTTTAATTGAATTAGATTAACCTTCAAGTACAACTTCTTTAGACTAATAAACAAGATTATGCCACTAATCTTCATCGAACTATACAAATCATTCACAAATCTAGATATCAAATATAATTCTCTTGCAGCTATTTTTATTGGTGCTGCTATTTTTAACTATTTTTATCTAAATATTATCAGTGTTAAGCTAATGTGTGTATTGTCCTTTTAGATACTCCCACTTTATATTTTAAATTTTCAATTGACTCTTTCAAGCTTTTTATGACACTGTACAATTTGATTTAGACATCTTACTGTACAATTTATTATAATCATCTTACAATAATTTTTTTAAACATCTCCATGTTTGTATATTTTGCTTTTCCTTTGATCGATACAAAGAACAAAAATATGTTGAAAAAGATATTGGTCCCTCGAGAATGTATCCTCCAAGAATGTATCCTTACAAAATAAAAAAACAAAGGAATTATTGGTTATGTGTAACTCCATTTCGAGGCCAACAAAGTGACTACAAAGGTATGATTATTGTAGTTTTTCCCCACTATCTAAGAACATGGGTAATATCAAATTCATCGAATGAAGTTTGGAAAACATTATTAAACATGCTCATCCACATTGTCCCTACATCCTCTGCTCGACACCTTGCATCTATCAATCTGCCTCGTAATGATCTTGTCGCAAAACTCGTGGTACAGGAACCACTTTCTACTTTCTTTTTTGTAAAGCTCCCACGTCTAAAACAAAAGCATTTCCTGTTACAGTCAGGAATTATCATCTAGTGTTGCCAGGCATTAACTAGCCAATGAACAAAAGCACGTGGTAGCCCACTAGCTCTACTAGAAGGCGTCTCATACATGTTATAACCGTACCAAGTTGGACTGTCACTTGTGGCAACAGGTGCATTAACTACGGAGACCCAGTGAAGGATTTGCATTGAATTGAATTGAAAGATTTTAATGATGTCTATGAAACTAAATAGTCTATGGGACTGATACAAAACAGGCTTAATTTGTCTTCCAAGTCGGATCTCCTGCCATTAATTTTGACCAGAAGGCTAGCCGTCTGATTAATCTTATCTTCCTCAAATAGCTGGTGCATATTGTCAACTTTCAAACAATTTTCATGCTAAGTACGGATATCCACGAAAGCAGTGCACTCCATAATTAGCAACATCCTGAATGAATTTTCATTACAGTACCACCATGCCACCAGCATAGACTCTGTCATAATGAGATCGTGGAAGTGCAAGAAACTTTGAGAATTGCATATAATATGAAGATATTGGAAACAAACACCAGCAGAGTTCTGTAAGTGACAAAGCTAGTACTGGGAATGTGTTTTCACAGGTATGAGCACCCGGTTTTATATTCTCAGGCCACCCACTCCCTCCATAGAATGTGAATTAAATCCTGCATAGTTCCATGCAGATCGTGTAAACACTATTTTACAAATTGGCCAATGAAAGCTCTTGCTGTTGCATTTTGTTTCACCACAACCTACCTTCGCCGAATGTGCGTCTCCATACTCAAATGTATGATTTGTTTTTTAAATCTTGACTATACAAGTAAGGTAACACATCTAAACTATGTTTTGGGTAATTTGGTTGTTACTGTTTTGTGTATCTATTGTTCTCTTAATTTTAGACAAGTTTAAATAACACATTTTAAACTTTGATTGGTGTAGGTGGTTCATTTCAAGTCACACTAATTCTTTATAGTGTGATTTCAGATAAGTCACCTAAGCAAGTTAAATCTTAAAGTGTGTTGTTTAAGTCAAAATGTCATTCTTTTATAATAGGGTTTGGGCCCTATTAAAAACTCAACTTACCTGAATAAAAAACACATCTAAACTATAGTTGATATGAGTTTTTCATAATCCATAAAATAGTGATGTAAGCTTCTAGTTCAAACTACATATGTTTTTCAGATGACATTTTGGATCAGACTCAATGATCAATCATCAGGAAGAGGAATGCAAAATTAAAACTAGAAGCTTGTATCACTTCTAAACTATGTTGTAAACAACTATGTCAAACAAATAACCAATAACTAATAGTCTAATACTATTGATGGTAATATTTTAAAATATGGGCTATAAGTGAAACATGAAATTTTTTCTAAATATATCTTCTTGGAAAATAAGTTACACTCAAATTATAATTTAGATTTTATTAAAAATTCTTAGTCATAGAGAGGATTGGTAGCTTAGTGGTAGACCTTCCTAGCACACAAATAACAGATCATGAGTTCAAGTTCTAGCTAGTCCATGGAAAATGACATGATATCAAAGCTAGAATATGAGCCTAGAGCACCAAAGTGTCGCTCAAGGGGGAGTGTTGGAGAAATGAATCACATTTGAACCATAAAAGGGACCCTACAAAATTCCCTAATCATAAAAAAGTCAATAACTCAATGGAGAGCATTCCAACATGCACATGATGCATCCTAGATTTGTGTCCCCCCTAGTCCATATAAAATAACTTATATTTTAGAATTTTAGTAAACAATTCAAATATATAGACCATAAAAACAATTTAATTAACATATTAGAGGCTACAAGATAAATGTACATTAGAGATGCTATTTTGACTCGACATATTAAATAAAAGAGAGATGTGAGAAAGAAAAATATAATCTCCTTCCATCATACATAAAATAAAAAACTTTAAAACCAAATATTTATTTGTATTTTCCTTTCAAACCAATATAAAAAATTGAAACATGTTGTAGAATATCTATACAAAATAATGTTTGTTGATAATCTTATTCTTTCTCAAAAAAATCCTTATAATTGGTTCTATCTATATGGGTATCATAACAAATCATCCAACCATATAGAATAACAACCCAACAACTTAAAAACAATTTGAATTATAGAGAAAATGATGCAGAGGAGAGGGAGCGAGAAGAGGAGAGGAGGGGGAAATTTGAATTCTTGATATGATACAAACAGAGAAGGAGACAATTAAGAGGATGTGGATGGTTCACTGGTGGGAGGCGACTTGTGCTTGAACAGGTTGTTGATGTTGAGTTGTTGGGTTGTGGTGGCTTCGCACTAGCTGTTGCCATTTTCTAGTTGGGTTGAGGTGTTGTGGAGTACGTTGTTGTCATCCAGTTGGGACGCGATAGTTTTGCTTCTCTGTCATGATGGGGTGGAGGCTATTACTACTTTTCTTTTTGGTTGCTTTCTGGCCTATGTTTTTGAAGGCTTCTATTGTGGAGCCATTCTTCCTTGGCTTGTGGTGTTTCTTGTCGCTGGCTTGAGTTGTTTGACCAGTGATTCTCTCCAAGTTTTGATTTGGGTTATTATTCTCCTCTGGTCTCTAAGGCTTATTGTTTTGTTGGAGGCTCTTTTCAGGTTTGGCTATGAAGGTGGTTTCAGGTTTGGCTGTGACCTGTTGTTGTCTCCTCCTCTATCTCTTTGGGTTGATGCTTTCTATCTTTCGAGGGTACATAGTCCTTAGTGCTGGGGAGTTTAGGTTTTGATGGCGGATGAGACTATTGGGTCTTGGTGGCTGGAGATCTTCTTTTGGTTTGTGAAGGTTCAACTTTTTGTGTGGAGGCTAGTTTTCTGAGGCTTTGTTGCCTATGTTTCTATTTCTGTTTCTCCTTGCTAGTCTAGATGGTTCTTTATTTCTTTCTTCTTGACTTAGAAGTGTAGATTTAGTGGTGGTTGGTTCTCCTTTTGGTCTGAGAATCTTTTGTTTATGGAGGGGTTTTTAATCGTTGGGAGGATGTTTTTCTTCTTCTTTTAAAGTGATTATGGGAGCCTTTTCTACCAATGTTGTGGTGTCTTTTATAATGGTTGGGGTGATTCTATTGTTTATCATGAAGGCCTAGGTGTGTTGGATTTTCACTCTAATTGTTGATTTGCTCTCTTATCTTATAATTCTTGAGCTCGTGTTGCCAAAGGATGTTGCATTTACTTTTTCCACTGATGGGCATTATTCTTGTTGGATTCTTTGGTTGGGGTCTACTATTGAGGTGGAGGCTACTCCTTTTGAGGGGGAGCCCTTTCCTATTGAGGTGGAAATGGGAGTTACAGATTTGGTGAGAAGATTTCCTCTCTCTTATGAGTTTCTATTGAGGTGGAACTTGTGTGGGCTGGGGAGTTGTCTTTGGTGGAAAGGGTTCTATTATCATCCTCTCTTATAGAGGGGAGCCCACTCCTTTAGAGGTGGAGTATGTGATGGCTATTCAGGCGGGTTGTTATGAGCATCTAGTTTGTTGTAGCCTAGTTGATGCAGGTTGTTATTTTGATCAATTAGTGGGGTTTTGGGTCTCATTAAAACCTGGTTATTTAGGTTGTAGGTCCCTTCAAAACTTGCTTGTTGTTTGCATCCTAAGTTGTCCTGCTTATTTCTGATGGCTGATGTTGATTTGTTGATTTTTCTCTATTAGCAGCTTTCTTGCTTTGGATAGGGTTTTAGATACCTTCAAAATCATATGTAATGAGTTTTGGGGCCCCATCAAAACCTGCTTTTACCATAATAAAAAAAAAACCAATAGCCTAATATGTCAACTATCAATAGAATTAAAAATGATTCAAACTTGTATAATAACTAACACCCTCGATCAATAATTTAACGTGAGACCAATAACCACCATAGAATATCTTAAAATATTTTAGTAATACTTACTTAAAAATTTAGCCAAGCAACAACATGGAACCTCTTCTCAATTGATGTTGGGAGGATAATTATTTTTTGGAAAGCTTTTATATATATGACATCTCGTATGACATTTTGAAATTCTAGTTTCTCGTTAAAATGTTGAACACAAGTTGTCATTGATCTCAAAGGTGTGTATGATTGTCAAAAGAGATATGATCAGAGGTGACACTATCTTTTCAGGAGTTGTACTATCATACCTATATGTGTTGGTAATTGTATTGTTATATCATTTTGATCTCAATAAATATATGTTGCTAGCTATATTGATAAAAGATGTTTAGGAGTGTCTGTGTTTAGAAAGTATATTTTAGGACATATATGGAAATACTATTAGAGGTGATCTGAAAGTTTGTACTAAAATGTTTCAGTTCAACGTTTCTCAGTTCTCCTTTTTGAAGGCATTGTTGGCTCTACAATTTGAGAGGAGAGTATGTCTACACATGTTTTATCATATTCTAGAGTTTTTAGAGGATGTGTTCCAAATGCAAGAAGTTTGAAGTGATAGAAGGCTCTCTATGCCTTTCTATCAACTAGATGGTGTTCGAGAACTGTGTAGTAATGACTAGTAGTGTGCATCATTCAAAGTTATTGTGAGGAGTCAAGATAGGACCTAGTTAATGTTCATGTGGTAGCGCATGACATCATTTTCTTTTAGTGGAAACAAATTTTTTTTTGGATTGAACGGTTACAAGCTTCATGGAATTTGAATTTAGGTCCACCTTATGTTATCCTGGTTATTTGTGGACCCTTGACCGACATGGAGTAATGTTTTATGTAATGTCTTGTATATAATCATACATTTGTACAAATGTATAATGCAAAGTATAATTAAAGAGATGGAACTGGTGAGTGAATATATAAGGAGATGATTGTGCGAGCTAGTGTGCGCCCGTAGTAGAAGATTATAAGGAGTGTGGAGAAGGGTCTAAAGTTAGTTCAAAACATGTATGATATGTTTCAGCTGTATTGAAGGTCTGCAAGCTTTATCATTGTAATTTTGTAGGATTGGTGTTCTACTTATTGAGCTAGTGCTTAGTTCATTATATTGGGGATTGGTCTCTCTTGTAGGTTGATTCCTACTAGTAAAATTGGGGATTGGTGTCTCTGATAGGTTATTTCCTACTTCATATTGTAAGATTCATTTTCTTTGTGAGGCTAGATTTGGATAATAGATCCAAACAACTATTCTCACTACGATTTTTCCCATCTTGGGTTTCCACATATATTGGTGTTCTCTTGTGTGGATGTGTATTTATGATAAGTTCTTGATTAGTAGTAGTGAAGATTCAAGTTTCATGTTCAAATATTTATATTGTAATTAAGAGTTTTAAATTGATTAGATTGATTGATTCATGCCCCCCCTTAGTAGATTGTGTACCCTTTAATTAATATTAGAGTCGGGTCATGGGTTTGAATACCCTCGGGTGATGCTAAGGGGGGGTTGTTGGACTAATTTCCAGCATCTCCCTTCAGATTCAAGACATGGACTAATGACCTCCCATGGATCCGTTTATCTTTGGCATTTGTATCGGGCATTGACAGGTCAATCTTTAGGCACAATGAAAAATGTGTTCCAAAAGAAAGTAATGGACCATCTATTTCAATATATATTTTATATTTTTCATCTAAAATTCCTTACAACCTTTCTAATTTTAGTACAAAATATTTATAAAAACTATGAACTCACATTCAGAAAAGGCTTACAATGTCTCGTAGTATTAATTAATGAGAAATTTTAATTGACCCTCATCTATGAAACTAACACCTTTAGCCATGAAAAAAATGGGGGCTAAACTTTATTTATGATGTTTTTCCATCTAATTGAAAACTACATCTCCCCCCAAAATTTTACTACACCATTGAAAATTATAAGGTTCCATCTAAACTTAATTGTAATATTTTTGCCACTAATTGAAAACTAGACTCTCCCTTTGAAAATTTTCCTCATCATTGAAGATTATATCTTCCCTCTAAATGCATATAGTAAATTAAAAAATATAGATTAAAAATAATATGAAATCATATGGAAAATTACTTCTAGATTTTTAAGCAAACAATCCATTACAAAATACTCAACCCTTGTATGGAACCATATTGTTACAAACAATTGATTATATTATTTGTGGATTTTTAAATATCTCACTTCTCCATAAAATCACGAGACAACAATGCAATTATTGTAACAAAGCATACACAAAAAAAAGGGTGTATATACTAATTATTTTCCAGGTAAGTGTAATCTAACAATAAAAAATAATTTAAAATGAAAAGAATTAATTATATGTGTAGAGTGAATACTAGGTGAATGCAGTTAGAAGTATAGTAATCAATTTTTTTAGTTGATAATGATTTCCTACTATGTTGTTTGTGTGTTTCTAGGTGCTTCAAGTGTTGTCATTTGCCATCATCGACCTTTGCATGTAATTATATCTTTATCTTAGTCATCATGTAGTATATGACTATTTATGACCATTAAGATATAGGAAAGGATATACATGTGAATTGAAGTGAAAATATAAGATTTAAAACACACAAAAAAAGATTTTAGTCATTACAAATACTACAACATGGTGTTTGGATAAGTAAGTGTTTGGATGTTAAAGAGCATAATTCTGACATAGGATATGAATTTTGGGATGATTAGTGCACTAATCAATTAAAAAATGTGTTAGGAGCAAAATTTAAATGAGAGGGAAAAGTGTAAAGTAGACACTTCCATCTCTACATTTTCCCCCCACTTTAGTATAAAGTAAGCTTAGAGGTGAATCCAATATGCTCAAGTAAAATTAGAGCATGTGTTTGGTATAACTAATTTAAAGGATATAAAAGCACTCTAAGATTGATGTTATATTTCTTGTCTTCACTTAAGCACCATGTTTAGATTTGTGAAATATTGTAGGAAAAATTAACTTACATAGTGAGAATATCATGATAAATAATTTTATATTGTTCTAAGAAATTCAATCCCCTCTTATGGAATCTAGATGTAGGTCATAGACATTGGACATAGTTATCCTCCATGAAACCTTAAAAGAGACGTTGATTAAGTAGAAAGGGAGTCATTTTATATGCAATAGTCATGAAATTATTACCACGTTGGCTTTCATGAAGGATATTTATTTTTGAGTAGGAATAGTGATCCATAGGTTAACTAGGATTATCTCCTTTTCACATAAACCAAGTAACGTTTGATGATTGGCTTGCTACCACAAGGGAGAACCAACTTGCTAGGTTTATGTTGTCTTGAGTTGCAAAAGAGATAAATTTGATGTGTTTTAGCAAGCCAATTTGACATGTAACCCTAGATCCAAATCTATAATTTATCACACAAACAAAACTATTTTTTTTGAAATAGAATGAATATCTAAATTTAATAGAGACAAAGAGGAACCTGCACTAAAAAATTGAGCTTGAAGTGGCTAGTTAGGGGTGTGGGTGCCCTAGACCAGGTTGCTACTTTTTTAAAATTCAAATGTCTGATTTGTGTATTATAGAACTTTTGCTTTGCACTTCACCTAAATCAAAATTTGTTGATGAAATTTTTAGATCTGACTTGCACACATGAAAAGAGGGAAAAGCTTGTGTTGTATAGGGTTTTTTTTGAGTCAAACCTCATTTTAGTATTTCTACCTCCACATACAACAGTTGATGATGATCAAGAGGGAATGCCCTAGGTTAGGTAGAGGCTAAAATAACAATAATTGACTAAAATTGAGGGTGTTGTCATAATAGTGGTTTACAATTCCTGAGAGGAAGGAATTTTAGCTGAAATCACATATTTTTAGAAAATATAATGATTTAAGCCTTAAAAAGTTCCATTTTAAGGATTCCAATTGAAGAGGGTTTGATCAAATCGCCTTAGGTCAAACCCCCTTGGATAGAACCTCGCTAGTTTTAAACCATATCTATAAATGCGTCTCCTTTACACCTATCAAAATGCTGATAAAAAATCACTTTTGATTTAGCTTTTGGGGGATCAAATGAATTTATTTAAAATTTATTTCAAATGATTATGGTATTCCTCAGAACAAGCTATCCAATGAATATAATTTTAATATGTTTTGGTTTTGTTATGTATTTGTTTTTTAAGTTTCATTAAACATAGGTTTTTCATCGAAAATGAATTTCTTTGTTCTTCACATGTGAAAAAATAGAATATTATCAAAAAAAAAAATTGAAAAATATGGGTGCACCAGATATTGAAGTCCTTGATCCAACAAAAAAAATTGAATTTCGATACATACAAAAAAGTTACGATTCTATAGTCACGCTAGTCCTAATTCGTAATTTGTTTGACTTAAAAACTCTGATTAAGGAAAAAAATATTCAATAAAAACTATCTAACAAAGTGGAAGCAATGTCTCGACATCAGAGTTACAAATATAAATTTGAAAGAATTAGAATTTTATCCTTCGTGGAAAAAAAGTTATGCGTTATACGGTGTGCACCACTTTTTAAAAATGTTATTTTCTGAAAAAATTCTATTTTCGTGGGAGATGGAAAAAGAAGTGCAATTTGATTACAAAAATTTTGAAAAAAATATTTTTAGAATCTACAGAGAAAATTTGATGAGACTCTAGTTTGCACCATCTTCAAATTCCTCACAGTTTAGCCGTTATAGGTGCCCGAATGTGAAGATTTAGTTAAAAATAATAATTTCAGTGTCCAGTTTGGCCAAAAATTGTAAACCACTATTATGGGATCACCCTTGATAAATGATAAATGATAATGTTACCTTGATGTGAAAACCCTTAAAGAAGATATGGCACACTACAAATTAATTGATGGATCCCTTGATTTCTTGATAGACCTACAAAAGGTTAGCTCACATACACAATAGATTGATGAAGCTAGCATGTAGAGGATAACTCAATACTTCTCCATAATTGCATCATAATAACTTCTCATTTATAATTGCCTCCTTATTGATCTCTCTCTAATGTTCAAAATGAGAGGAAAATATATTTATATATGCATTTTAATTAATCTTTTTGGGTAGGGGCAGACCTAGGATCATTTTCAAATCATAAAATACCACCAATAAAAGTTTCAATTATTTAAAAATTTATTTACTTTAGGGCTTCCCAACATCGTGTGTGGGCTGCCCAGTTTGGCCCCAAAAATTGTTAGGATTATTAGAAATTCTTAAAGCATCAATCATCCAAGTCCAAAATGAGCACATGCAGCCCTTTGGTAAAATGCTATGTTCTCATGCCGTCCCCAAGAATGAATTTTACTTTTTAAATACTCTAAAACTTTAAATTCCTCTCAAAGATTTTTTGTTTTTTTAAATGATTTATTTAGTTTTTTAAATGATTTACTTTCTATTTTTTTATTGAGTGACATTTTTCCATATCATATAATTTTCACTACAAATAAAAACTTTCCATGATTTCTTAGAAATAAGCCATTACTCCAATGTCTAGGGAACACATATTTTTTATATCGTTAATCAATATTTTTTATTAATTTTTGAATTTATACTAACAAAAAAATTAGACCTATATTTTTCCTTAACACATTTATCTTAGCATATACATTAAAATACAACATTTCTTCTTCATTGAAAGAAGGATTCCCATGTGGATGGAGGTGCATTTTTGGAGATTTTTCTAACATTTTTTGTTGTTTTTTCTAGAGCCTTAAAGAGAGGGAATTACATTTTCACTATGAACTTGCATTCATCATAAAGTTAAAAATATAGTTTAAAAAAGACATAATGCCATTATAATTTTTAGAAAATTATAGTAAGGACTATATACTTGTAAAATGGTATTTTCAAATTCCTTCATTTGATCACCCAAAAGGTGAAGTGATTTTTTTCAACACTTTGATAGGTGTGAAGGAGACTTTGCGAAGGGTTTAATTTAAGCCTTGAGGGGTTATATTGAGAGGATTTGATCTAACCTCCTTCAAATGAATCCTCTCTAAAATTAAATGAATACTACATGAATGTGTATTTAGGAGAAGTATATTAATGGATTTTTTACATTTTGATACTACCTACTCTATTGTTTTTTGTGTTACTAGGTGCTTTTGTGTTGTCATTTGTTATCATCTATATTTGTGTGTTCATTTTGTTGTTATCTTAATCATTAAGCATTATATGAATACTTATAACCATTTAAACATAAGAGAGGATATACATGTGAAGTGAAGTGAAAAGATAAGAGTTAAAACATGAAAAAACAATGTTGTCATTATAAATGCTACAACATGGGATCCTATTTGAAGCATAAAACTATGGGGGGTGATGTTTTCTTAGGAAATTAGATAACAAAGAGGAAATGATAACTATAACATATTTGGATATTAATTGTGACATGGGATATTAATTTAGGGATGATAATTAGTGTACCAATCAATTAAAATAGTCATTGTCATGTTTATTAAAAAATGTGCTAGGAGTGAAATTTAAATGAGAGGAAAAAGTGTAAAGTAGACACTTTCATCTCTACATTTCCCCCTACTTTAACATAAAGTGACCTAGGTGAATCAAGTATGTTTGAAAGTAGAATCCAAATTTTGATATGGTATAGTTGATTCAAAGGATATAGAATCACTCTAAGATTAATGTTATTATTTGAATGTCTTCACTTAAGAACTATGTTTAAATATGTAAAATATGGTAGAAAAAGTTAACTTACATAGTGAAAATTTCATGATAAATATTTTGTATTATTATAAGAAATTGAATCTCATCTTATCAAATTTGGTTAGCGGTTATAGAGATGTGACCTAGTTAACCTCCATAAAAGCTTGAAATAGATGTTGTGAAAGTAGAAAGCGGGTTAATGTTATATGCAATTGTCTTAAAATTATTACTATGTTGGATTTCATGAATGATACACTTCATGACCAATGTGATTGATCTAGGAGCAATGAAGGGTCAATTCAACCAATAAGAAGTCGAGGACTTGAGTTACAACACAATAGTTTCAAACTATTTTTTTTTTAAATATGGTGGATATTAAGAAGGTGAAATAGGGAGAGCACATAAAGTGGTTCTTGTCTTGTTAGAAAAATATAGCATAGATCTCTTCAAAGAGTGGCATTGACTCTCTTCTCAATATTTCTCCTTTTTCCCATTAAAACATATGTATCTTTGCCTTCTTCCCAAAGTATCACATTTAACTATCTCAATTTTAAATGGAAATGTAAATTCGATAATAAATGTTAGATCAAGCGATCAAAGTTTAAAGTCTAAGGCTAGTTCAAATGCTTATATGCTTACTTGAAAGTTAAATTACACTGTTAATTGTTGGTTGGTTAAAGATTGAGATGGTTTTTGTGCAATAAGTTTATTTTTTTTCTTCATAACAATACAAATATGAAGCACTTAGTTTGTGAATCCATACTTGATTAAAAAAACAATGGTTGGTCAAAAAACAACGAGGACATTGATTTTCAATTGAATCAAGTTAACCTCCAATTCTGGCTTCTTTAGATTAATCAACAAGGTTATGCCACTAGTCTACATCCAACTATACAGTTCATTCACAAATCTAGATATCAAACATAATTCTCCTGCAACTATTTTTATTAGTGCTGCTATTTTTTACTATTTTAGTTAGATATTGTCAATGTTTAGCTAATATGTTAATTGTCCTTCTTTTGGAGACTCCCACAATGTATTTTAAATTTTCAATTGACCGTTTCAAGCTTTTTCATGACATTATACAATTTGATAAGTAGGTGTTTTCCACGTGTCAAATTATGATATTGCTATCAAGATTCAACGATGTTGTTTTTCGAGTCAATAAGTTTGACTAAAAAATCTACACGATCGAATCCTGATAGCAATATCATAATTATACAATTTGATTTAAACTTCTTATTTTTTATTATTTACAATTTATTATAATCATCTTACAATATTTTTATTTCACACACACATATATATTTCATCAATACAAAGAACAAACATATGTTGAAAAAAATGTTCCCTCCAAAAAAAATTAACAAAGGAATTGTTGGTTATGTACCTTACAAAAATTGTTAGGTATGATTATTGTAGTTTTTTGCCACTATCTAAAAACATCGGTAATATCACAAATTCATCGAATGAAGTTTCGAAAACATTATTTAACATGCTCTTCCATATTGTCCCTATATCCTCTGTTCGACACCTTGCATCTATCGATCTGCCTAGTAATGATCTTGTCGCAAAACCCGTGGCACAGGAACCACCATCTGCTTTCTTTTTTCAAGGCTCCCCACGTCTAAAACGAAAGTATTTCCTGCTACAGTCAGGAATATCTTCTAGTGTTGCCAGGCATTAACTAGCCAATGAACAAAAGCACGCGGTAGCCCACTAGCTATAGTAGAAGACGTCTCATGAATGTTATAACCGTACTAAGTTGGACTGTTTCTTGTGGCAACACATGCATTAACTACGGAGAACCAGTGAAGGATTTGCATTGTGATTAGCAACATCCTGAATGACTTTTCATTCCAGTACTACCATGCCACCAGCATAGATTCTGTCATAATGAGATCGTGGAAGTGCAAGAAACTTTGAGAATTGCATATAATATGAAGATATTGGAAACAAACTCCAGCAGAGCTCTGCAGGTGACAAAGCTAGCACTACGAAGGGGTTTTCACAGGTATGATCCACCCGGTATTTGATTCCCAGGTCACCCTCTCCTTCCATAGAGTGTGAATGAGAGCCTGCATAGTTCCATACAGATCAGGTAAACACCGTTTTACAAATTGACCAATGAAATCTCTTGCTGTTGCAACTTACCTTCATAAATCCTTTTGCGTGGCAGAAACTGCGCCTCCATATTCAAATGTGTGTTTCGTGTTTCTGAATTTTTTTGTGTTGAAGTTTTTTTCATCAACGTTTTGTATCACACTTTGTGGATGGTAGAAAGCAAGAGGAGAAAGTGGTTTGCAGACTTAGAGCAGCTAAAAAGAGAGAGGAGGGAGAGGGAAAGGTTACACATTGGTCGAGGTTCAAGGTCAAATCAAGAAAAAGGTTAGCCCCAAAATTGGCAAGAAAAAACCACATTAATACTAACCAATGAACAAAGTCAATTGCAACAACCTAAATAAAACTAAACAATAAGAAAGAAAAATTAGTAACTATTGACAACCTAGACAAAATAGTTATAATATTTGGTTGTTACTTTTGTGTTTTTGTTGTTCTTATTTTTGGACAAGTTTAAACAACATATTTTAAACTTTGACTTGTTTAGAGTCAGAGCTTAGAGTGTGTTGTTTAAGTCAAAATGTTATTCTTTTGTAATAGGGTTTGAATTATGTTAAAAACTCAACTTACCTTAATAAAAAACACATCTAAACTATAGTTGGTATTGTGAAATGGTGAAATGGAATCTAAGGTCAATGTTTAACCTGAACCATTCATTCTACCATAAAACCTTGGGGGACACGAAAGTAACCAAAGTAAACTATTCTATTGTTGTCCTCAAGGGAGAGCCAAACAGCTAGTCAGTATTTTGGCCTACTTTTGATTAGGATGGTTGAATGTGTATGTGATGATGGAGATATTAAATGTTGCAAATTATGTGAATTAGACTAAAGATTCAAATTGTTATAGAATCTGGAAAACTCAGAGTAAAAAGATAGAAACGTGAAGCAAAATTGAAAAGTGTAGACAAAGAGGAACTTGACATAATGAATTTGGTGCAAAAATGGTTGGATAGGGGCATAGGCACCCTAGTCCAGAAATGAGGGTTTTGAGGGTTTAAGGACGTTTTAGAGCTTGTACAAATGCATCACAGTTTGAAGCTCTTTGACAATCAAGATCAAATTTTAAAGTCCAATGATTTGTGAGTAATCAACTTACCCTACTTCAATGAGAGAAAGTGCTTGAATGCTTGTTTTAAAGTTTTGAGGCCTTGAGATCTCTAATCCGCTTGAATCCGCTTTAGATTTGTAACCTGAAAGAAAGAAAAGGGGAGAAGGCTTGTGCCATATAGGGGCTTATGTCAGTCAAACCCCATTTTGGTATTTCCACCTCCATAAATGATTATGACGACAATAATATAAATTGTGTGATCTATGAAGAGAAAAGACAAATGGATAAAAATGAAAGATAAATGAAACTACTGTAATTTACCACTTAGATTTATATTCCTTGTTGGATTGAAGTCACTTTGCTCATCACATACAAGGAGAAATTGGAGGATGCTTGGAGATCATGCAAACGTTAGTGCTTATAATAACAAACAAACATAATCATGAAACATCATATAATGCATGAACATAGATTTGTTGATATGTTGTAGATATGAAACTGGCTAAAAGAGTGTTGTAGATATTCTTTTTATTATGTTCTTGAGATTTTCATTAATTGCCTTTAGGATGCTGAAAAGATATTCAAATTGCTTAGAAAGACTTAGATGTTAAAATGGAGGGAAAGATTCATATTATATGAGTTTCAACATATTTTTCATTAACCATTATGACAAGCCGACAATTGATTTTTAGATTCTAAAACATATTGAAGCTAACAATGACATTATAGATTTTTGGGCCTGATTAGGCAAGACAGGGGCATGGGTGCCCTATTCCAACCTAATTTTAGTTTTTAAATGTTCATTAAATAGATTTCTAGTTTAATTTCTCATATTTAATTTAATTTATCAAAGACAACAATTGAATGAATAATTAATAGCACTTAGGAGGGAGCTAAATATAGTGCAAAATTGTCTAATTCAGATAGTAGAGAATAAAATAGATAAAGAGGAAAGGAAAGGAACGGATTATTTGTATTTATAGCAGGAGAAGGTGGGGTGGTTATTGTTTAGCAGGAGATGGTAGGGGTAGGGTAGGGTAGGAGTGGTGGTTGGGTGACCTCTTGCTCCATGAAAATGGAAGCCCAAGCCTCCCCATGAGACTATACAGTTATTGTTTTGTTTTTGTTCCTTGTTGCATCCTGTGATGACTCATCTCCATCACTAGATGCCTTATTCTAAGTTATTGTGTCTAATTTTGTAGGGTTTTGGTCTTTTTTTTGCTAATTCATTTTGGGTCTAGAAGATATTATATCAAAGACGAACCATAAAATTGTTAAATTGTCGTGATTGTAAGTTCATATGTAGAAGATGAAAGATCTAAAACCTCTTTCACACATTTCTATTAAACCTTTTTCACACATCTCTATTTACTTAAGGAATGCAATTTTCTTGTGTGTCATTTTTGCTTTATTCAACGTTGAAAGCATAATCAAATAGAAATCAAACCCTAAAAACCTAAACTAACAATGAAGCACAATCCAACGCAAGAAATATAAACACAAAGTAAACATTACTTATGCCATGGTTGCTTGACTTCCATTTTCCTTCTCCATTTTACTCGAATTTTGCTTGATGCCCTCATATATGAGTATGCAAATGGTAGCCTATGTCTATGATAGAAAAATATTGAAGTTGTTGTCTCACTAACAACATGTACTTGTGCATGAACTTCCCCCCTCAAAATGACAATGGAAAACATCTTTTATAGAAAGACATATGGCAATGAATGACCAAGATTAAATGTCAAAAGGATATGTCAATCAGTGGCCAAGAATGAAAGTTGATAGGGTTAGGGAAAAGATTAGAAATGAATGGCTAAGATTGAATAAAATAATTCAATCAAGGATTGAAATTAGACAAGACAAGAAGAGATAAGGACAAGACTGATAGAGAGAAAAAAAAAACCGAAAAAAGGAGACTAAATAATTCCAAAAATCATTTAGTTTGAGAGAAAATAAATAATTAAATAATGGAAACATTATTTAATTATAGAGGAAAAAGAAAAGTTAACAAAAAGTGAGAGAGAAAAAGGAAAATTAATAAGTCATTAATTTTAAAATAAAATTTAATTAACTTATGGTAAAAAAGGCTAAAATGAATAATTGAATAATTGTCATAATTATTTAATTATAGTAGGAAAGACAATAATAATTAAATAAATAAAATTGATTTAATCATGGAGAGAAAGACATTAGTGATGCAATTAACTAAATAAAAATTATTTAATTAATCAAAAGAGGAAATATCAAGATAGAAATGAATTAATTAAATAATTATAATTATTTAATTAATAGAAGACATGCCATTAGACAATAATTAAATAATAATTATCAAGGATGAAAGGGGATTTTAGAACTCGTAGGCCTAAGACAATTTTTTAGTGTCTACATTTTTCCCCTCTTTGATACAATACAATTTATTGCATTGTATCAAACAAAATCAGTCAAAACATGCCCTGATGTAAATAAGCTGGACTTATGTCCCTTCAATTTTTTTTTTCAAATTTTCAAAAAAATTCAAAAAAATTGAAAATTGTTCTAATAAGGCCAAGGTGGAGGAGAAATAGCAGGATAGGTGATGGGAGAGGCTAAGTGGGTCCTCCAAGAGATGATTGTGATGGGTGAGGAAATGGAGGTGGGACTGAAGGAGGTGGTACTTAGAGGAGGAGATGGATTGGTAGACAAGAGAATATTTGATCTTTAGGCATGGTTGGATCAGGCTACAGCTAGGATTTAGGCATTGGAAATGGAGGTGGGGGCATTGCAAATAGAGACAGATAGTCTACGGATAGAGAGAGAGCCACAACAAAGATCAGGAGTCAGCAGGCGGACCAACTGGGGATAGATTGCATTGCTACCTGTAGTGGGATGTCAACAGATATGGCCAGAGAGATTGTCTAGTCTAGTAAGAGAGAGAAATACTACAGGGATTTGTACGAGGCTGAAGTACCACTCGAGAGGAGAGCACCAAGTGCCTCAAAGGCCTTGAGTAGTGATAGGTCTCACAGCAGGCGGTCCCATAGTAGATCATAGAGAAACGATAGAGTTTCAAGGCTGACATGATTAGGGCCATATGATAGGCCATGTTAGGAGCACAGGTCATCAGGTTCCTCGTGCCGAGAGGATAGACAACCATCAACATGAAGGTCACCTTCTGGGGAGCATGGTAGCTCGAGTTAGAGCATGTTTTGACATTGTATCAGGACATTTTATATTTTTGACCATCGAGCCTGCGAGGTCTATTTTTGGGACACATCATGACATTGTACTATGATAATTTTGAGCGATTTATATGGTATGATTTTGGCGGTGATTTTATATGATATGCATTCTTATGTTATATATATATGCATTTAGGATGTTATGTGATGGATGATTATGCTTTTATGTTTTTCTATGCATTCTATATGATCATGTGATGATGTTATTATGTTAATGCAATATGGTGGATGACTAACTTATGCTTATATATGATGCTTAGATGCTAGATGGATGTATTTAATTTTATGATATTATGAATGTTATGTGGCTGCATTATGATATATGCTTAAGGAATTATGGATGCCATGTAATGTTATGATATGACAAGATTATTCTTATTATGACTCATGTAATGCAATGTGATATGTTATGAAATGATGTTATGTAATGTGATATGTTATGATTATGTAATGCAATGTGAATGTAATGACATGCTAATGTGTAATGACCTAAAGATTCTATGTGATGAAATTATAATGTCATATGGATGCAATCTATGTTTTTGTATTTTCTTATGCAATATAAATAAAATAATATAGATGATGCCTATTATGATAATGATATCTATAATTCCTCCTAACATGATTATGTATGCATGATATTTTTTGTGTGTCACAAGACGCTATCAAGATGCGGATAGAAGGAATGTTAGCATGGAAAAAAATAAAAAAAATATGGAAACTAGCATGGCATTACTAGAGACAACTTAAAGATGTATATTTTGCTATGCAAGGCTTTGCATTTAATCATCATCACTGGGAGGTAAAATATGAAAAATGGAAAAAAAACACCATGGAATGATATAGACCATGGTGTGCAAGGTCATCCACTTGCAAAACAGATAGTCATAGACAAGGAATATCCTAACTCATACTAAGGGAAAAGTTTCCCTAGTCTTTTGTCAGAACAAATTGTAGACAACAATCAAAGAAAAGATGAGTCATGAGACATCATCACTCCTCTAAATCCTTCGTGGGACATCCTCGAGGTAGCTAGTAGTGTGAGCCCACAGAAAAACCAAAATATAAGACAAAATAGACCAATAAAGTCAAGAGCCATTTTAGATCGTTTGACATCATGTGTTTGTCGATTGACTAATTGTTTGATGGGACGATTGTTTAACAGTTCCTAGTTTCAGGAGAGAAGCATGTCATATAAGATATCAAGTCTGGTTTCAATCATGTGGCCACTTGTATAATGAAAATCTAGTTCAGGAAGGACACATCCTATTTAGGACAAATGTTTGACTGATTGATTGTTTGATATTGATTTGATGTTTTGACAATTGACTGATTTGACTTGAAGATTAGTTGGCTTTCTTGCTTTGTTGATTCATGATTTGTGTTGAAGTTTTGATGACTGTTTATATCTGATGACAATGTCTGACTTATTGTTATTTACTCGATGAACCCTAAAGGATTGACCCAGGGGGCCTCGAGGGCTCATTGACAGATG
Organism: Sequoia sempervirens; assembly: GCA_007258455.2. Classification (NCBI taxonomy): domain Eukaryota; kingdom Viridiplantae; phylum Streptophyta; class Pinopsida; order Cupressales; family Cupressaceae; genus Sequoia; species Sequoia sempervirens. The sequence goes on along the minus strand of VDFB02000003.1, from coordinate 294,739,506 downwards.
GCCTTGCCTATGTAACAATGCGTAGAGACCTCTTAGTTTGACATGATTGGACTTTGTTTTTATTGACAAAGGAATAAATCATGATTTGAATTTATTCAAAAAACCCTAAGGGACTGACCTAATGCCTCAAGGCTCATCGATGATGGCCTTTCCTACATGAAGTTACAAAGGCAATGTAGTTCAACTAGACGTGGACTAACATGACTAGCTTTGACTATGTTTTTGGGATTTTTGCAAGTTATTTGGATATTTTTGTGTTTTCAACATGTTTTGATTTTTTTTATTAGATTTTGAGGTTTTATGATTTTTTGGATTTTGTCATTTTACGATTTTTTGTCTTTTTTTGTTTATGATTTTTTTTTATCTTTTTGGGAATATTTGATTTTTTGTCTTTTTTGATATAGTAACCTCCAATAGCAAGCATAGGATCTAGTGAAGACGTAGGTCAAGTGTATGCCCCCAGTTGGGTATAAGACCAATGTATTAGGGGTGGAATGACATAGGCACCATGGCAAGTAGATATGGTAGGCAAAGAGACACATAATGTCAAACATTATTATGGAAGGCGCGAAGATAACAGAAGATAGATTTATTATGAATGAAGGGTGACTATAAAGATCATGACAAATGCATGTGAATGATGCCTACAATCATGCGAGAAAGCATGCACAAGGATCCAAGGAAAACATGATCTTTCCTCTAGTCAAGCTGAAAACCAATTGACAGACCCATGATCTGATGATGATAATGTGACAACAAGGCTAGAATGTTTTGGATGATGCACTAGGATGCATAGAAAGATTGTATGGATTAGACTTGCTACATTTGGAATGACTTGGTTAGGACTAGATGGGATGATGGGTGGCATCCATGTTGGAGGTGACTAGATAACACATAATCATCCGAAGTGGACATAGGCATCCCACTTTGGAATATTTGACCTATGACAGATTCTATGATGCATCATAAGGCATCTTGTTGCATGGAGAAAGCTGGCACCCAAATTGGGTTATGACAGGCTGTAAGAGAATTGAGTATTCTTGGTTAGTTATGATAGATTCTCTTATAGTTGTAAGTGCTATTAGTTATGACAGATTCTATGATAGCTGTAAGATGTGTAAGGAATCTTTTATATCTTATTTTTAGCATATTCTAGGTCACCAAGCTCGAGGAAGGAATATTTGCATGTTATGACAACTGTAAGGGGTGTAAGGAAATATGTTAAATGTGTCCAAATGCATGTTATGGCATGGATGATTGTGCCTGAATTGGAAAGAAAATGGAAGGGTGGATGTACCCACTTATTCTCCTTAGGTCATTCAATAATGTCCTAGGAACCCTAATTGGATTGACTATCAACCTCACAAGGTGAGTCAATTCTCAACAAGGAAGACCTAGGAGGGGGTTCTTTAAGCTTTAAGTGGCTCACCACCAAGCAAAAGCTTGGAAAAGATAAGTAAATATTCAACTCACAAAACCAAGTAATGAAAGCTAAATGAAGGACGCAAATGATGAAATTAAGCAAAAAGAAGTTATGATGTATGTACTTGGGAAGTCTAGAGATGTGACAAGGATTATGGAAATGCAAAGAAGCTATCAAAATATGATATAGAGGACTAAGAAACCCTTACTATCTTATTAGTCCCTCTGCTATTTTTTAGGGTAGATGCAAAATCTTCGGATGCCGCAACAGGATCAGAAAGAATCTCTACAAAATTCCACTTGGAGGACTAAGACACCCTTTCTACCATCTTAGTCCCAATCTGAATGTGATCTTGAGGCTCAATGTCTGCAGTTCCTTCTTCTCTGATCTCAGGTTCTAAAATTTTTGAATCTATCCTATAGGTGAGTTTTCATGAAGATGACAACTTTGCAATGCAACTTTGCAACTTTGCAACTTTGCAACTTTTCAGTTCAAATGATCTTCAAGTCTTCAACCTAAATATGCAATCGCAAACACACAAGAGGGGGAAAACTTGTTGATTACATTAGTAAATGGGGGTTTTCCTTGGTCAAACCCCTTTGTTGGTAATTAAACCTTCAAATGAAATGAAATCAAGGAGGGAAATGATGAATGAACAAATTGCTCTGTTTCAAAGTTCACCAAATCCTAGTTGTGAAATATGTAAACTTGTGTGAGATGGCTAGCTTGAGTGTGGATCTTGAATCAAAGGAATGCTTGATAGATACTGACTTGAATCGCTTGCTTGAATTAAAACCCTACATCACAAATGTTAGCTCAAAAATACAATGATGCAAGAATATCTTTGATATGATACTTGAATCTTGATGATGGATCTAAATAAATGATGAACTACTCTTCAATAATCTTGTGGACTCAATTATACCAAGATGAATGCTCTCACAAAAGTCTTGATGTGAAATGAGTGAAGGAACCTTGTATTTATACTTATCCATGCTTACTACCCTAAAATTACAAGAGGCTAAATCCTGCCAAGATTTGAAATCATTAATTAAAGGAGGATAAATCCCACAAAGATTTGAAATTGAATCTTGAAAATAACTCAAGCGGGACCAAGACGCTGTAGGTGGCGTCTTAGTCCCAAGGCTTGAAACTCAGGGAATAGATTCCAAAAAGGGACTTTTTAAGGTGCTTTCAAAATCAGGGTCTCAAGACCTATGGAGGACAAAGATGCCCTAGGTGGCATCTTAGTCCCGACCCAAAAATTAGGGACACAAAGATAGAATCATTAAATTATCATTTATCCATTGATGTTTGTTGAGATCTTAGCCATAAAAAGATATAGTTTATTAGGCTCGTGGATGCAAAATAAGACAAATTTAGACATAAATAGGAATAAACAAAGCAAGATGGGCCCAAACAAGTGTGAAAATGCAAGGGTATGCATTTTCCTACACTACATTTAGCCCCCACTTTAGTGAGAGGATGAACTTGCTTCAAAATCACACTAAATTAGCCAACCACCCAATCAAGAGGGTTCAAATGTACAAATTCTAGTAAGATAGGATGATAATAATCAAGAGGGATGATCAAGCCCCCAGGATCAAGATCCTATGGAAAACCAACATAAGCACAAAGGAACACACTTGTGGATGATATATGAAGCCATAACCAGATCACAAACATACACCATCAAAGATAGAGAAAGGAAAAAGGAAAAATAAAAAGCAACGGATCAAGCTTCAACTAGCTATCCTATGCGTTGTGGATTGGGTATAGGTTGTTTGTCCAAAAGAGGTTTACAAGTGGAATGTGCTATTCACTATGTAAACAAAACACATGCTCACAAGCGCTAGTGAAGCTTGTTGTCCACTAGGTGAGCCCCAACAGGTCCATATCAAAGTCATACCCCCATGACTATGATAAGGAAAAAAAGAAAATGCACACTCACAAAGGGCTAGTGAAGCTAATTGTTCACTAGGTGAGCCCCTAGGGGACCATATCAAAGCCATACCTCCATGGCTTTAATAAGGTATAGAAATGCAAGACAATAAGAAAGAGGGATATTCAAAGGGATTTTGCTTAGTTCATGCAAGGTCTCTTCTTAGGGAACATTGTGCCTAATGTCTCCAAGATAGGACAAGTCAAAGAAATATCACACTCTCAGAGGAAATCAAACCCAATGAAACCGCCAAGAAAGGAACGCATCGTAGGAAGAAACAAAATTGCATAATGAAACATGAGTGTCGATGTATGCCCCCACTTTAAAGAATTTGCTAACACCATTGTTGTGAGCAATTGCTTTAAAGAAGAAGAAGACATGATAGCTTACCTGGAAAACCCTATGCCAAGTCATATGTTTCCAATAAGCTACTTCATGAGAAGGGAAGGGGGTTTCCCCCAAAATGTATAGCTCAGTACGTCACATGTGAGCCAACTTAAGGCATGTCATCCAAATCCTAAGCTTGCTCTTATATATATATAGGAAAGGTGGTCAACTAGGAAAAAGAGACAATGACAGGTGACATACGAGGACAAGGCTATCTAATCCCTTGCCCCCACTTAGTGCAAGACAAGGATGAGCTGAAATGATTGATGAGAAACATGCTTGAGTGAAAATCAATATCAATTAGAGGAATTAGGTGCCCCCACATAAGGAAGAGCACCAAACTCCTTAAGATTTTGGATTTTATTACTCAAATATTTACATTCATTAGTAGAATGACCATGAACTCTATGATATGCACAAAATGAATGTTTGTAGTAGAATTTATTTTGTGTTCTTGGAGGGAGGGAAATCAAATGATCTTGGAGGAGTCTCAACAAGATACTTTCTTGATCAAAAGTAGGAGATGTTGCTTTGTTTTGCAACAAAGATATCTCTTGCTTAGTACAAGGTGTCATACCTACACAAGACTCTTTAGATTGTGAGATTTGGTTCTCTCCTTTACAAGAGGGTGTAAATCTAATGAATCCAAATCATTAGTGTTTTGCAAGATGAAATTTACATTGAGGATTTCTTTGTTTGTTTTGTTTCTTGCAAAGGATAACAATCAAGAACACTAGTGCCTATTAATTCAGGATGCACTTTTGTCAAAGTTGGCTTGATGAATCCTTTGTGAGAGTGTTGATATTGATTTGAAGGCTTGTTTGATGAGTTGATTTGTATGAGAGGACAATAACCAAGACCATGAGTTATTTCTTGTGTGTTAGGCTCTATAGGGACACATATACCTTGTTCTCTAGCACCACATCCTTTTCCATTGTATACAAGTTGTTTCATAAGTTTGTAACCTCTTCCATAAATTTTTTTCATTTCTTTTGGATTAAGTGGTTGTTGATAATCAGTTTCATCAAAGTTTGTTATAATTTGTTGTCATGTGTTCTAAAGTGGTTGAGGTAGATGCTTTCAAAGGGCCTTCTAATTTTTTTGTTGACATTACCGCTTTTTCTTTTCCCTTGTCTAAATCTTTATTTATGATCTTTTATTCACCCATGAATGTCGGTTCAAAGTCTAAGGAACCCCAATCATCTTCTATTAGCTTCGTGACTTCCTCAATGTGTTTTTCTTTGTCTTTTTATTGCGTGTGTTCTACTTGTGTAGTTGGTGTCAATGTTGCTAAAGGATTCTCCTTGTTTTTCTCAATGTTTAAACAACTATTTGGGTTAGGGTTTGCTTCAAGAATGTAAACTTTGTTGTTGTATATGTATTTCATTTTATGATGAAGATTAGAAGGCACCCCATTCATTGCATGAATCCACAGTCTACCTAAAAGGAGATTATATGAAATATAATGAGGCATAGCATGGATCGGTGTTTCTAATGTGGCCTTTCTAGCTATGATAGGCAATGTGATCACACCGAGTGGTCATTTTCTTATATTGTCAAATCCTTTGATAGATAAAGAATTAGGTTGAATTTTTTATTTATCTATGTCGAGCTTATCCAAAAGGGTCACATTACACACATTAAGGGTTGAGTCCTTGTCAACAAGGGTTCGTTTTATCCCTGTGGTATTGTATTGAGCTATGATCATGAAAGCATCATGTTGTTTTTGCACTTCCAAAGGAGGAAACTCACTTTGGTGGAAAATAATGTTAGCATTTATTCCTTGAATCATGGCTGCTATGTCATTTGATTGCACATTAGAAGGGATAGGAATTTATTGTAAGGAAGTTTGAAGCATAGTGTGATAGGTGAATTCTAAATCAAGTCCCAGAGGGATATCTTTGCAGGAGTATTCTTAAGTTGTTCAACAAGATCGTACTCCTTTCAAATTTGTGAAGGAAAATGAGGGGGACCTGGTAAGATAGGGTTAGGAAATGGGAGGGATGTTGAAGGTGTTTGTATTGGTTGTATATTGTTCCTAGTGTTGTATGTATGACCAACGGTATTGTAACTCGGTTGTTGCGACACATTGTTCTTGGGTGGTTTGAGGATAAGGACGGGTTATTTTTTAACTTGTGGTTTGTGAGAGGGTGGATAAATGATTAGTTTAGGCTCGAGAGAGTACTCCAAGGGGTATATAATGTGCATAACCTAAAAATATTTATCCTTATTTTCATGATCTCTTAGTGAAGGGGAGTCTAAGGTTACTTCATTAGCTTCATCTAAGGAATTAATATTGTCAATGTTCTCATTGTCTTATACCATTATATATGCCCTTGTAGGAGATGTTTTAAGAGAACTACAAACCAAATGTTCTTTTCATTCAAAGGTTGGTTCTTCTAAGATGAATTCATCACATGTAAGGGAGTTATCAATGGTTGAATTATCATGAATTCATCAAAAGTGGGGATATTAGGAGAAGGCTCTATTTAATTGATATGATTGTTCATTACTTTATCCTTTTTCTCTAAGGTCTTATTCTCTTGTGCTATACCATCTACCCTAGTAGGAGAGATTTTAGGGGAGTAATAAAAAAGATGTTCACCACATTACATGATTAGGTTTTGTACAATAGATTCACCACAACTAGGGGAGGCATCAAGAGAAGGAGAATCATGCTTTCCAATGATTGGATCTTTTCGTTCAAATAGATCTTGCCAAATGGTAGGAGCATTAGGAAAGGGAGAAACAATATTTTCATGACTTTCAAGTATATCTTCTAACACAAAACTATCATCTTCATTACTATGAAGGATATTAGGAGAAGTTCCAACATGATTATTATGGTTATCTACAATTATATCCCTATGCTCTATAATGTCTTCCCAAGTGGGAGAAGTAGGATTGTCAAAGCTCTCAATTAAATTAGATCTCTTAACACCAACATGTCCCCTTCACAAATGTCATTTTCATGGCTGTTCATGATTGTAGCATTCTTGCAAGTAGGGGAAGTGTTGCGAGAGGAATGCAGTTAAGTAAAGTGGTGGTAATGATTTCATATTCTATTGTTATACTATCTTCCCAAGGGGAATGAGGAGAAGGGAAAACCAGACCTTCATGATTCTCAACGTTTGCATCGTCTTTCACCAAGATACCTTCATCACTAAAAGGAGAAGTATCGAGACAAGAACAACTATGATCATCATGAATTCCTAGGCTTATATCTTCTTCTATCACATCATTCCCACAAGTAGGATAGATAAGAGGGGGTGTACGTTTAAGGAAAGCATTGAAATTTCCACTCTCTTGCGCTAAGAGACTCTCATAACTAGAGAGTGTATTGAATGAATGACTAGAATGTTTATTGACTAATTTTTTCTTTGCAAACTTGGAAAAGACGGATACTCACATTTGTGAAAATTAATCTATGCAAACTCAAAATGGAATGTAAAGGCCTAAAATGAAATGTGTATATGTAATTTTCAGATTTAAAGCAAGGTAATTTATTGATTACACTATGCAATGAAATGTTGTGAATACAAATTTGGAATGAAGCAATGCAATTAAATGGACCACTTTAAGCTAGATTTAGTTAAATGCATGAAACAAAAGGTCAGCCCACTGAAACATATAACCAGTGGCAGCAAACAAAAGCATAAAAAAGTAAATTTAAACCTTGAAAAATGGAAAGTCAAATTCAATAGGGACTAAGACACCAATAAAGGCATCTTGGTTCTACTGGTGAAATTATAAGGTTCCAAGTACTGGAACAGACAACAAACAACACATAGAGGGTTCTAAGCCCGAAACCCATAGAGGGACTAAGACACCAGGAAGGGTATTTTAGTCCTAGTAGAGGATTTTGTGAGAGAAACAACAAATTCTAAGTTTTTTATAGTTTTCCCAAGTTGCCTACCTAGGGACATGATGTTTAGAAATATAAAACTATGTAAATGAATGCAAGAAAAAGTAACTAATGACAAGCAATTGGATGCAAAATTGAGTGCATTTTTTTTCAATTTTGAATGCAATAACAATGTTCTTAGATGTGCAATTAGAATGAGTAACAATGTACTTTTTTAGTTTTTCAATGAGATGATTTGATGCAAGAAAGCATAAAATGCAACCTATATGCACTTTCACTAATGAAAATGTGAGAAACCCTAGATGCACTTTCACTAATGCAAGATGCAATGCAAGAATGAATGCAACCTAGATCTAGGAATTTAATGGATTGCAAATTAGAAAATGAATGCTCAAGAACGTCAGGTTCACCAAAATGAGCTGGAAAGAAAATGGAAGGGGGAATGTGCCCACTTATTCTCCTTAGGTCATTCAATAATGTCCTAGGAACCCTAATTGGATTTACTATCAACCTACAAGGTGATTCAATTCTCAACACGAAAGACCTAGGAGGGGACTGTTCTTTAATCTTTAAGGGGTTCACCACCAAGCAAAAGCTTGGAAAAGACAAGTAAACATTCAACTCACAAAACCAAGTAATGCAAGCTAAATGAAGGATGCAAATGATGAAATTAAGCAACATGAAGTTATGATGTATGTACCTAGGAAGTCTTGAAATGTGAAAAGGATTCTAGAAATGTAAAGATGTCAAAATATGCTATGGAGGACTAAGATGACCTTACTGTCTTATTATTCCCGCTGCTATTTTTTGGGGGCAGATGCAGAATCTTTGGATGCTGGAACATGATATGAAAGAATTTCTACAAAATTCCACTTGGAGGACTAAGACTCCCTTTCTACCATCTTAGTCTTGATCTGAATGTCTGAAATCTCTAAATGTGATCCTGAGGCTCAATGTCTGCACTTCCTTCTTCTCTAATCTCAGGTTCTAATTTTTTTGGATTTGGCCTGTAGGTGAGTTTCTGTGAAGATGACAACTTTGCAACTTTGCAACTTTTCACTTCAAATGTTCTTCAAGTCTTCAATCTAAATCTACAATCACAAACACAAAAGAGGGAAAAAAAACTTGTTTATTTTTAGTAAATGGGGGTTTGCCTTGGTCAAACTCCTTTGTTGGTAATTAAACCTTGAAATGAAATAAAATAAAGGAGGAAAATGGTGTATGAACAAAGTGCTATGTTGCAACTCACCAAACCCTAGTTGTGGAATTTGCAAACTTGTGTGAGATGGCTAGCTTAAATGTGGATCTCGAATCAAAGGAATGCTTGATAGATATTGCATTGAATTACTTTCTTGAATAAAAAACCTACATCACAAATGTTAGCTAAAAAACACACATGATGCAAGAAGATCTTTGATATGATACTTGAATCTTGATGATGGCTCCAAATGCTTGATGGACTGCTCTTTAATTTTCTTGCAAACTCAATTATACTATGATGAATGCCTCACAAAAGTCTTGATGTGAAATAAGTGAAGGAACCTTGTATTTATACTTATCCATGCTTAATATCCTGAAATTACACCACAACAAGATGACATATGAAATCATTGATTAAATGAGGCTAAATCTCCCCAAGATTTGAAATTGAATCCCAAAAATAACTCAAGGTGGACTAAGACTCCCTAGGTAGCATCTTAGTCCCAAGGTTTGTTCAACTCGGGGCACAGACTCCAAAAAGGGACCTTTTTAGATGCTTTCAAAATCAAGGTCCCAAGACTATGGAGGAAAAAGATACCCTAGGTGGCGTCTTAGTCCCGACCCAAAAATTAGGGATACATAGACATAATCATTAAATTATCATTTATCCATTGATGTTTTTCAGGATTATCCAAAAAAAATATAGTTTATTAGGCTTGTGGATGCAAAATAGGACCATTTAAGACATAAATAGGAATAAAAAAAGCAAGGCGGGCCCAAACAAGTGTGAAAATGCAAGGGTATGCATTTTCGTACACTACAGTTCCATGTGGATTTGGACACCGCTCTCCTTCTAGATGCTTCTTGAAGCCTGTATCTCTCTATATATTGAGTGCCTTGCATTGTAGAATGTATAGTTTGTTTGCAAGTAATGAAGTGTTACCAGTATCACTCTAGAATAGGTGTTTGTTTTGAAGAACTTGTTGAAGAAGCTTTGTACTTGGACATATTTTGTATTCACTATTTGATGTGATAGAGAAGTACTGTGCTTTTGGAGGGTGATTTTTTTACTTGAAATAGTTTTCCCCATGCATATTTGGTGTCATTGTTATATGTGTATTTATTCTTTTCATTTATTCTCTATGTGATTCTCTTATTATAACTGTATAAGATGTTTAAAAGAAAATTTTGTAACTCTCCTCTACTTAGATTAGTGTAGAAAGTTGTTTTTGCTCACCTGACTTCCTTTTAGTTGGTATTACAGCCTGGCCAACCTTGATTCCTTTGTTGGGTTAGAATTGTTTTTTGCACTGATCTTTATTTTCGTGGAGGTGTTGTAGAAGTGCATTTCATGACCTTATTGCATGAAAGAGATTATAGGAACATCTGGGGGGATTGAGATGGAGAATTTTAACAGTTGTAATTTTGAACTTTGGAAGCTCAAAATGGAAGACATGCTCATAGAGTGTGATCTACGAGCTACTATTTATGGAACCAAATAGTCGGGAATGAAACACGAAGATTGGGATATCATGGTGTAAGAGAGGGGGACCAACCACGTCAAGGCCCTAGGTCGTGCGGAGAGACGAGAGTGGAGGGATGCCCTAACTTACCTCACTCTAAAGGGATGTTTTGGGAATAGGGATCGAGAATGATGAGGACTATAATGTACTTCAATCACTCTTTAGACCTAAACTTTAGTTTGGGCTAGTCAAGCTAGTTTTTGGAGTCGGTACTGTGCCTCAGATAGCTCTCTGTTAGAGGACAACAACACAGTTCTAGGACATCAGTGCAGTGCGTTGGTGTGTCTCGGGTGCGCTAGTGTCCATACGGTCAGAAAATAGTGATATTACGAACTACTCAAAAACTAACTAATCAACCTAGCTGGTTGGTTATGATAGGAAAAATAGGATAATAAGGTAGGAAAGATACAAACAAATATGATAAAGTAGGAAGATAAAGGCTAATGTAATAAAGATAATCTCACAAAGATGCACATTTGCCAGGCAGCTCCACACACTCTTTCTCCTACACACAAGGGGAAAATTGCTGGGTCTGTATAGGGGCCTTAGTTAAATCCCCGTTTTGGTGTTTCCACCTCAACGGACAACAAAATAGAAACAAGATAGAAATATGGGATAAAGAAGTAAAGAAAGTAGAGATTGCATTACATATTACTTGTAAAATAGTAAAGAGCTACTCAACGAAATAAAAAATGAGAGGAGTGAAATGTTACCACCTCCACCAAGAGCTCACTAGCCAATGGAAGAGAATATGGACTTGGAAAGGAGAGTCTCACAAGACCCCAAGCCCACACTGCTAATGGCTTGCTTTACACTTGCTTTACGGAGTTGAGAAAGTGTTGTTGCAATGGAGAGAATGTTGGAAAAATGCTTGAGAGTGATACTTGAGAAGTGATTCTTGAGAATGGAGAGAATGTTGGAAAAATGCTTGAGAGTGAGAGAAAGATGGATTGAATGCTTAGAGGTCTAAGTGAAGTGAGAATGAGTGAATTTGAAGGAGAAGAAGGAAGAATATACCATTTTTGGGGTCAATTGGTCGAAGAGGGACATTACAAATCAACCCCAATCAAAAGTGTAATGCCTCTTCCAACTTCAGACGAAGGAATCCATTAGGGATGCAAGCGCACAACATGGACATCTGTGTGCTGTGTGAGGGTCCCCGACAAATATTCTCCTACCAACACAAAGGAAAGATGCCAAGTGGAAGGAAGGCAGCTAGTTGATGTAGAATTTTTCCTTCAAATTTGGTTTTCTAAGGTGAGGTTGTGTAAAAGTGGAATTTGGGTGAGGGGTGCAAATTCGATCCTATACATTTTTTCCCCACTTTAGCGAGCATGAATACTGATGAGTGCTTCGGTAAATTAGATCAAAGAGCTATTAGGGTTATAAATTTATACCTGAACCATCGAGGAAGTATACCATAATCTAGCGAGCTTGAAAGTGCAGGGTAGGCAAAGGACTCCATAGCCCCATAGAACTATGAAGTTGTAGAATGAAAGCATCTTATAGGCCCACAGACCCACAAGGAGGCAACCCCCACGATCTATCACATGAAGGAAGCCCCAGAAATTAAGCACCTCACAGGCCTGTAGACCTATAAGGAAGGTGTCCTCCAGGATCTCTCACATGAAGGAAACCTAGAAAAAGCACCCTACAGGCCCATAGACCTGTAGGGAAGGTGTCCTCCAAGATCTCTCACATGAAGGAAACCATAGAAAAAGTGCCTTACAGACCTATAGACTTGCAAGGGAGTGACCCCCAAGATCTCTCATATGGAGGAAGCTCAGAGGAAGAACCTTATAGGCCCACAGACCTTCAAGGAAGGTTTCCTTCAATATCTATCACATGGAGGAAACTTAGAAAAGGAGACTCCATAGAATTGAAAGTGACTTTATAGGCGCACCTATAAAGTGACATCTTTACTCATAGATAGAACATGCCCGAAAGCAACCATGTAGGAAAGTAACCAGACAGTCATGTAGACCGTCAACAAGTTGGAAAACTTTCAAAGGGGTCCCTTGGGAACCTGGTGTGAAGAAAGGGATCCACTTAAGGGATGTGCTATTTGAAAGTGTAGAAGAGATGTTTTTTCTCAAATCGATTCAAGACCAAGGAATCCTTTTGAAAGATGTTAAATTCATCAAGGAATTCAAAAGGAAGAAGATTCCCCCTTGCAAGGGGAAGGTCAAATTTGCTTCCTCCTCAAAGGAAAGTTCTCAAATTATTTCTTTGTCAACCCATGATGAAGGAAACACGTTTTGTTAGGGATCCAAGTTGAGAATGTGATTCTTTGAAAAAGTTTGCAAATATTCTCAAGAAAAGATTCATTGGTAATAAATACATTTTCTAAAAATAAAAGTAATTGCATTGTAACACATGAAAGGTACAACTCAAGCAAAGAAGAGAGAAAGATAAGAAAAGAGCGAAAAAGAGATGATCACAAACAAAGGGCACAGGGGTGATCTAACATTTCAGGGTTAGAGCTGCTCATAAATATATATATATATATATAAGTAAAATAATAGTATATAAAATGAACTGTCATCAACCCCCTACTATATCATACCATGTGAAGAATGCATGAGAAGACAAAATAAAAAATTGGGTCAACATGGAAGGGAAGCTTAAATTTCCTCAATGCTTTGCATCGTCCCCAATTTATCGTAAATCAATCACAAACATGGAAGAATGATGATACAAATAGAAGAAGGTTCATGAAAAAAAATCCATTCTTGTATCCAAGCACCAACAAGGGTGACAAGGGTCATCTAGGAACACATAGCATGATCACAGGGGAACACATCACAACACACACACACACTTCTAATCTAAAGATAAAGAAGAGGTCTCCCCCTAACACTCATTGACCAAGAGGTCATCCGCTTCACACTCTAGATCATCATAAGGGGAAGGAGGACGAGCTTGAAATGGTGGAATATTAAGGGGAGGAGCTTTTGACTCTCTCACAATAAGGGCTAAGGAAGAAGGCCATGCAAGGTTTCATCCACTCGGCTCTTGTGGAGCTATGGTCAACAATTTTGTGAAAGTCATTGGCAAGGATGGAACTTCATCTAGAGAGTTAAACATGCACTTTGCTAGAGTTCCATGTCATACCTCAACAAACGGAGAGGTTTGTGCCCGAGGTTCACTACTAGGCTCATCGAGTGACTCAGGAGCGGTGACGAGCTCATTGGAAGCCGTGGTTGGTTTCGTTACTAGGATGGAACAAGCTAGCACAGGACCACCTTTTGGAGAAGGTGGTCTCCTCTTATGCCCTCCATTACTGGAAGGGCTATCCCCCATCTTCTACTTTGTTGGGGGATATGAACTCCCCACATATGCAATAAGAGGTGCAGAGGAGGAGGAGGAGAAAACCACGACAGATACCACCGAAGTATTCGGCATATCCACGGGCTTTGAGAAATGAGGGACCTCCAAAAGGGACATCAACAAGTGTGGCTCCACCTGAAGGAGTGATAAACACCTACACCTTTTTTGGGTTAGGCATTCGTACTCATAATGGAAGTTGAAAGTGAGACTGAACTAGATTGAACAGAAGCAGGGGGTGGAAAGAGGAGGGCACATTAGGAGACCCTCAGACAGGGGCGGTTGACTCCTCTTCCTTCTTCTACAAAGCGGCCTGTTGAACCGCGAGAGCCCTTTTTTGATGCTTGCACTCATGTGCAAGGTAGTTTATGTGGCTCTTCGAGCTAGATACTGAAGGTTGTGAAGGAGTGGAAGACTCCTACTTAGCCATGGGAGTGTCCACCATAGCTGTTTCCAGTGGTGGGACAGGCTCCTGAATAGGAGCAAGAGGAGCAAGTTGAGAATCAATAGGGGGAGTCAACTCTAGTGCCTTAGCAGTGGGCCTCTTCCCATTCATTTCTTTTGGAGTAGGAGTGGTAGGAGGCCACGGAGGTCGGGACATAGAGGATTAACCTTGGGGACCTTTTCTCTCTCTATACAAGTAGTACCAAGGTTTGGGTGCTTATTAGGGAGGTCTGATATCCTGATCTTAGGCTTATGCCAAATAGGTATCATCAGGCTCAGTAGATAAAATTCAGGCATATTCATCCAAAACTCTTCTCTAGAAAGAGTGGGAGAGCCATCCCGAGAATGGGGTATCTTCTTTTTTCCTTTTTGAGAAGGGGAGATAACTAGCTGTTGTGCTACCGAGAGGGTCAATTTTAGCTATCCCTTGCCCCCGGTCTTACACTTCACATAGTTTTTGTAAAGTAGGTCCATTCTTGGAGGGAGCGGACTGACCGGGGCAAGCCAAAAATGATCCAATGAGTAATCCCAACAAGACACCAACAAATGGTATCCAATGTCATGCACTACATGCACAACACCTTTGTGGGAGAACTTCAAACATTTATAAATGACGGAGGTGATTCCATTCATGGAATCCAACTAAGGTATGCCTAACTTCATCTTGAATAAATACGATTCTGAAATAACATCAAAGATTGTGTCTATAGCCCTAGGTCCTACTAGGACGGGCAGAGTTATCGAGTCATATGGTTTTAGATAAAGACTATCGTGCGTACAAATGGTAGATTTTTTTTCTTCATACTCCTTTCTATGCAATGAATTAAGCCACAATTTTTCTTCTATAATGACATTCACTCAGCTCATGGGGTTGACTAAGACCCCTTTCATAATGTTGCCATTGAGGTGAGTGAGAATGTAGAGGGGATTGGGCTTGTTGTTTAAGGGTAAATCCTACGACGTGAATGTCACGTCTGAGGAGCCGAGTGTAGGTTGCATGGTAGGAGTAATTGTAACCATGTTAACATACAACTTAGGTTGAGTGGTAGAATCAGAGGGATCGATAATCATGTTACCAGAGTGTGACGGAAGTGGGTCGATATATATCTACAACTCACTATTCATTTTCACCACCGATTTTTTTGTATTTTGTATCTCATGATGTAGGGGCATACAATGTTCGATATCATGTATTTAACTCGATGGTACTAACAAAAGGTATTTAGATCGTACCAACTATAGAAAGGTTCCTTAAGAGGTTTGGGGTTTTCTAAGGTTATGATATTATCCTTTAGCAACTTCTGCAAGATGGAAGAATAAGATTTTGCTAATTTTGTGAACTTTCTATTGTGTCTGAGGTCATTATCATTCATAGTGGCCACTACATTTACAACAAACTTTCCTTTTCTAAAGATCGATACAATGGAATTTCCTTCTAAATAGAAGTGTGAGGAGGATCCCCTGATCTGAACTACCATTTTTTGATACTCTCGTAATGCAGCACACAAAAACGTGAAAGAAGGGTGTTTCATAAGGGAAAATTTCTCTTGCCAAGGTCTTTGCAAGTTCCCTATGAACACCTTTTGCACGTCAGAATCGGGTAGCAGATACGAGATTTGTGAAAAGAGCACCTGGTATTGCGCTATAAAATCAGTAATCTTTTCATTATCACCTTGTTTGCATCAGATGATATTTGAAAAGGTCATCTTTGGTCTGATGTCACTATTGAATTTGACTCCATTTTCTGACGAACATTCGTAGGTAGTTCGACAAACATTTGTTGGAAAATCGACGAATTGACGAAATAAATTCATCACTATTTTTTCGTCAAAATTCTGACGACAAATGAAACGTCGAAATAATGGCGCAAATTCGTCGGTCATCGGCATCATAAAATGTCTCAGATGTTCGTCAAAATATCGACGAAAACTTCGTGTATCCACTGATGAATTACAACCAAAATGTAATTGCAATGGCTCTTCTGAAGCGTCGAAATGACACTAGAAGTTCATCGCCATTTTGACGAAATGGGCAAGGAGTAGTTTAAAAAAAACACCAGAAGTTCTTCGCCATTTTGACAAAATGGGCAATGAGAAGTGTCAAAACAACACCAAAAGTTCTTCACCATTTCAACGAATGGGAAAGGAGGAGTGTTGAAACAACACCAGTAATTCATTGCCATTTTGACAAAATGGGCAAGGAGTAGCATTGAAACAACACCAGAAGTTCATCGCCATTTTGATGAAATGGGCAAGGAGTAGCGTTGAAACAACACCAGAAGTTCATTGCCATTTCGACAAAATGGGAAAGGAGTTACAACGAATCTTTCATCGCAGCTATAGCAACTTTGTTAGGCCTTTTCAGTGATTTGTCGGTGACCTTCGTCGAAATTACAACGAAACAATGCAATTTTGAAAAAAAAAATCTGTTGAAATGTACCATCGCGGAGACTCTTGGTGATGACCACTGAAGCCAACCCATCGGTGAGAGATCAATCATTGGCACAGGATAGAAAACTCACTCTGATATTCCATGTCTTGCTGATGACTTCCGTCGGCAAGACGGATCCAATGTCACAACGATTTGACCTCTTCAGGAGTTTTGAACATTGTTGGTTATTAGCAAGATATTCTGAGGGTCTTGTCGATTAAACAAGTGTCTAAGAGAAAGTAAACAAATGGAACCTATTAATTTTCTTATTTTGGGGTTCTTTAAATCATAGAATAGATACAATCTTCTTATTTATAATGTACTTATATTTAGATTTGAATTTGAGACCAATTGTCATTGCACATTCCATTTTACTTGCACAGAGTATTATATAAGCAATATATTGTTAATTCCAAATGATTTATGGTGTTGTACAAATCTAGCTATCATCACATTTCTGTTGTTCCCCCCTAGAGAATCCTACAAAGACAAGTTTACATACCAAGTCAAATAATATGAAAAAGACTTACTTCCATACAAATTAAATGATTATTCTCACAATGGCAATTGTCTAATTACAACAACAATTCCATGAAAGGTTATCCATGCTTCATAAGAGATGATTGATCATACATACAGACTGCAAGATGCATAGAAAAAGCATTACACTTGAGAACAACCAAGGGCTAACAAGGGAAGGAGTTAAGAAACGTCTGGATTGAAGAGAAAATGTGTAGGGAAAATGTTGAGTAGTGTCAAGAGAACAGAGCTTGTAGAACATATTCTTGACCTAATCAAGCTCTTGAACAACTTAAAAAAATTAAAATACTAACATATACATGAGACATGTAATGAAATTCTAATATCTGCTATCTTTTTCATTAATGCAGAGGTAGGTAAAGGAGAAATAATTGTAATTGTAACACTATTCATAGTCCAGTAAATTATGTTCATAATTTGTGTTCAATGGACCTTAGTTTTATCATTATACTGCCCATCTAATACCATATTTTAGTCCAGGGTTCAACTATCTCAGATCTAAAGAAGCGCCTTCAATTAACCATTTAAAGTACTATAAAATAAGGTAATACTTTTACTTGAGAAAGATTGGGTACACTTGTAGGATTAAAGTTCTCTCAATCATCAGGATTTATTGGCACATAGACACAACCTACAACATATGAAGTAATGGATGACTACAAGTTAGTGAAATGGTTCTTAATATGTGACTGGTTTGCAAATTGATTGGTAGAAAACAAGGTTACAAATAGATCTACATGATAAATTATGAGGACAATCTACTGTAATCATCAAAAAAGATGAAAAGTGCAAAGGAAGGAGCCGAGCTACATCTCTAGAGCCTAAAAAAAACACATGCAAGAAACATAAAAAAAAGAACAAACCATTTTTTTGATGAATACAAAATGGTGCCTTTAGCAAGTGATTCATATGCTTTCACACCTGACAGGACATTAAAAGATTTTAGTCTTCCTCTGTGAAATTAACTACTTACAAAATAAACCCAGAAACCAATATTATATACCTCCATGTCTAGCCGAGGGTAGGTATAAGAGAAAAAAAATTCCTCAATGCAATGCCGAAAAATATCAATGTGTGTGTAGGTTTGTATTACTCAAAATATCATTTCACTACCTAAGGAAAAATACCAAAGTGATGTTTTAAATTTCAATCTTCACATAGGCTCCCTTATTGCTACACATGCATATACAAGCATTATTCAAGCTTTAAAATATTCAAATATTAAGGATTTAATTAGCTTTAAGATGAGAAGTTGTTGTTTAGACACAATCCATCATCTTTTACATATCTTTATTCACTCCTAGCGCTTCAAATAAATTTGTGTAAATGAGATAGAAATGTGAATCTTTTATGGCAAAGAAAATTCTTAAAAGGAGGGGGGAGAGAGCAAAGGGTAGGGGGCAAGATAATGCTTGAATTTATAGAAAAGTATAACATTTTTATCATTATAACAAATGAAATGAATCTTAAGTTTGAAGTATTAATATCATTTACAACATTTATGATCAAGAATGAATGTAAGTAGAGAAATTTTTGCATACCTATAGATGGTACAAAATTTCATGGTTAAGTGGAAGCCTCCCATCAACAAGAAGATCCAAATATCCGTGTATCTATCTCAATCGAGCCTCTAAACCCTTCAGAGCTATCAATTTTTCCACTAACCTGTTATGCACAAAAGTCAAATTTTAGAGTTATGTCACCACTAAAAATAGAAGAAACAGAGCTTTGAAACCAAATCCACACACAATACAATGTGGTATTCATACAAAGCCATAAAAAAAACTAAACTCAACATTGGAATGGAAACAACTTCAAATTATGATGCAGAGCATGGATTCGTGGTATAAAGAATCATTTTCTACCGCCATAGTGAAAATTTAGCACTTTCTTTCATCTTTGCATATTGGTTTGATGCTTCAAATGATGCATTTATTATATTGAAAAGTGCATTACCTTATTGGGCTTCTCTTTGTTTTGAGAATAGTTTAATATTCTCTACTTAATAGGGCCAACCACGTGACAGTGGAAGCTCATTTGGCCCCTCCCCCCCTCACATCACTCTCAATTCCCCATACCCAATCATATAACATTAATCATTCATTCATCCATTAATAACATATAACATTCATTCATTCATCCATTAATAACATATAACATTCATTCATCCATTAATAGCATATAACATTCATTCATTAACATATAACATTCATTAATTAACATATTCACATTCATTCATTAACATATAATATTCATTCTTTCAGTTTTTACATATTATCAAAATATGGTTGTCATGATATGATTACAATCACTTTTTTTTTGTTTCTTTTTAAAGCTAAAAAAATCTGAAGTGGAGTATCATTTTCTAAATCATTTGTCCCCCTTTAGTTCTTCTTCCCTCTTCTCATGATCTTAATGTACACCTAGTCATCTGCTCATGACGTGGATGCCGCTGCAATAAGAAAGAAATGTTAAACTGATATGTTTTATTATTATTGTTACAAGTATTTCATTAATTAAAAGAACATTAGAGTGGTTCTCTTTACCTGATGGGTCCACATCATGTTCCTAAACTTCTCTTATAGACTCATGCTCAACATGTTGAACACCCTCTAAATCTTGATCTACAGTTGAAACACGAAAGGTTACATTAATTAATACACCAATTGAAATTAAATATGTTTAAGAGAACATGAGAGGGTCATCTTTACCTGATGGGGCCACATCATGTTCCTGATCTTCTCTAGCCTGATCATGCTCAACACGTTGATCATGCTCTACATGCTCTAAAGTTGAAACACGAAAGGTTACATTAATTAATACACCAATTGCAAAAACATGTTTAAAAGAACTTTAGAGTGGTCCTCTTTACCTGATGGGACCACATCATGTTCCCGATCTTCTCTACCCTGATCATGCTCAACATGTTGATCATGCTCTACATGCTCTAAAGTACCGAGATGCACACCATGACCTTCATCTACAGGTTGTGCTCCACTCTCACCAGGATGCATTCCAATGTCATGTGCAGTATTATCATTGCTTGAATGTTTAAAAAAAATAGGCATGTAATTACTTTATGGTGGAAATTAATATTGAATAGATTGCACAAGTATTCAATTTTAAATAAACTTTATTGAGTTTATTTACCTGCATGTCGATGTAGTGGAAGATTATGTTTGCCCAGCCAAGACTCTTAGGTGTTCAACCATAGCTCCATAGTCGAAGGCAATCTTCGGCCATCTCTCGTGGAAACTTGTTGAATTCGTGAGCCCCACATTTTTTAGAAGATCAAGAATTTTGCTTCTATGGTGATAAAACCAAAATTGTTTTCAATTTATTATTTGGATGGCAAATACGATGATACTTACAATTCATGCTGCTAATTTTACATAACCACCAGATCCAAGTTTGTGTTGCTCATGTTTTTCTAGTCTTGCCTTTGTTGCCTTCAATGTGTTGGGCAGCCTATGAAAAGTTTGAAATATGTTAGATTATGTAAAAAGAAAGAGTAATCAGTATATATTACATTGTTGATAGTATCACATACCTTCCTTGGCTTGGTGGTGTCTTTCCTTTTTTCTTTTCAACCTTCTCCTTTCCATCTGACACCAGGTCCTTCCACTCCCTCTCTAGAATCATGGGGGGGTGCTCGTACTTTTTGTTCTTCTCTAAATGTGATGTATATTGGTCCCTCACATACTTTGGATATATTTTATCACCGAAGAGCACAACTAAATGGTTAATGAGCTTATCTTTTAAATCTTGATTTTGGGCATTCCACCGTGTACGTATGGTGGTCCCGAAGAGCTCCAATGTAATATCACTTAGATGTTTATAAAAAACATCATTTCCTACAAAATGATCATGGGATCAATAGTCTAAAAAGAGCAATCAATAAGTAAATTTCAATTGGATTATATATAATTATAATTAAAACATTTGAAAGTACCTGGGACCTTCTCTATCTTTATGGGAACAAAATCCTTGGTCACCAAAAATGTGACCAGAAATGTTCTCGTACTAGTAATACGGGAAGATCCAGGAAATGATGCTAACATATCACCAGTACTAGTGGCCTTTGCATCCCTAGGTACATCTTCTGATGCATGTTCTGGCATGTGTTCATTGCCAGAGGGTGCACTAAGGGATGCCTGCATGGTATGTGTTGCCAAAATTTCATATGACAATATAGGCACAAATGATGGGGTCAGATGATGTGATGTAAGAGCAGGAAGATTAGGATGGACACTTGTACCAACCCTTACTCCTCGAGAAGCACTTGCAATACCTTGATCATGGCCAGGAGCATCATGAGGACGCAAAAATCCCTATAAAAACAACACATATTTTAGTTCATGACATAAAAGAGTACAAAATATAAAACTATGAATGAACTTATGTTATAATTAAAGACCTCATGACAACTTACTTGCAAGTTTTGTGATCTCTCAGTCAATATTTTAACCCTCTCTCTTATCTCATCTATTTGAGGCACTATGGATAACAACCTAAGGATTTCTTCATTGCATTTTTTTTGGGTCTTCCTTATCATATCGAGAGGGTTTGTTGAATAAGCGATGTCATCATCACATAATATTGACTGCGCCTCCCTATGGATGCTCTCGTCTACTGCTAGTGCCTTTCTCCGATCAGTCGACTGCAACAAGAATATTAAAAACATTATCAAAATTAACCCAATAAACTTATCAAAACAACATAATAATAAAAAATTTTGCTCGTATCTAATTTGTACAATTATAATGAGGTAAACCTATCGGGTAGAAGCACCTGAAGATAAATCATGATTTGTGCTCTGGGCCAGAGCCTTCTCCATACAATCAATGTCCTGCTGTGACAAAAATTAAATATAAAGAAACATTACCGAAATGAAACCAATAGACTTACGAAAAAAAACATAAGAATAAAATGGTATATTGGAGTCATTAATTGGAGGTTGGGTAAAATGGTACATAGTACGTACCACCCCCATAGTAACTGTGTTTGTAACTAAGTGATTCAAATTATAATTGATTAGCAACTCTTCCCCTGCAGTTATTGATTTTATCGCACATACGAATACACAGTTTCCCTTGCACGCCTCGAATATGCAATTGGGTTGCTTATTTGTTGACCCAGGTTGTGTAGTATTTATAAACCCTGCAATATTCCCTAATGCTTTTGGCCTTCCATCAATGTACATAGCCACTCCTTTATTTTGATCCTTATCTTTTAGCTATATATAATTTGATGATAGTGCATACCTACGCATACTTCGTCTATATCGAACCAGTTGTATCCAATCTTTTTAACTGTAACAGGGTCTGACATACTCCATCAATTCAATAAATTTTTTGTAACATACCTTTATGTCATCCATGAAAAATAGGCCCAAACCATGTAATGACGATGGTGCTATGTGATATATCCACTTGTAGACACAAAAAATAGTGTTTATTGGAGGAAGTTCCTTGGGTACCCATTGTTTCCGTAGATGTTTGTACCTCAAGGGCACCTTGACATTTCCTATGCTCTCATCATCATAAGAACATGACCCCCCTTCAGCAAGAAAAAATTCGATGCATTTACAAAATTTTCTTCTAATATTTTGACCTCTAGTTGATCTCCCTCTTTTAGACATACTACATGTCTCACTTTCCTCTTCTCTTCCCGAATTTCCCTTGCTCAAGGAAGACAGATCTAACAAATACCTATTTGGTGGTACCTGCACTCATAAAGATGTTGGATGAAGTTCTTTCATGGTAATGTGATCCTAAGGTGACATTATGATTATTCTATCATTTCATTGCTAGAATTTCACAGGTTATAAGGTAATCAAGTCTTGATAGATTGCAAGTTATTGTTACTACTGTCCAAATGTGTCCATCAAAAATCAAATCTACTTAATGTTTTAACTCCCAAACTTTGTAACAAGTGTTAAATGTGACTATGGTCCACCAATTACACAACCAAGGCCTCAAATGTATTCTCTAATTGTAATAAAAGGAATTTTGCTCTTCATTCAAGTAAATAAACTTGAATGGAAACACCACCAAGTGGTTTATTGGACACCTACATGACTAAAAATATCAGCAAATTTACATTTAATTTCCATATGTCTAAGTGGTTAATGGGGAGGGAGTGTGTACTAGGCCTGGTTAAGTCACCATAAGCTTATGCTTTGACAATAATTTTTTTTAAGTCATCTTAAATCTTCCTATGTATAATTGCTAGGAGACTTTTGGTAAGTTTTAAGGTAGGATGATTGATGAAAGAGCCCAAAGAGCCTTTCTCCATGGTATCCAAGTACACATAGCAGTGGTCTTCTCTTATATGGTTGGACATGATTTAAAGAACTTAGCTAGAAATTATTCATTTGACCTAAGGTTTTCTCATAATGCCATTATTGAAAAAGTATGATCAAATTCTTCTATTATGAAGAATTGGTCTATGAGCCTCTAGTAATCACTATAAATTTTTGTAATGATAAAATGACTGATTGCATCAGGTAGGAGAGAATCAACTTTGAGTTCTTCAAAGATTATATTCCTCTATTCATAATTTTTAAGGGTTGTGTGTGGACAAGGTTATCACTACCAAGAAGGGAGGAGACCTTTCCTTGTATTCTTTTATAATTTTCATTATTCTTATTTATTTTTACACTTACATTTACAAATACACATACATATGCATTTACTAATTTTATTTATTTCTCATGTAGTTTAATAGTTTGATCAATTTCATATTATATGTGTTGAAGACTTTAGAAATTTCAATTACATTAATTTTATGGATATGTTGTATCTATAACACTACAAAACCATATACTCTTTTCATTTACACTTGCATTTAGAAATACGCATTTATATACATAGATATAGATTTCTTTAATGATATGTTGCATTTATTGTTCTGGGAGAGCATCTAGTAATTGCATTTATGGGTATGTGCAGGATCATTATAGACCAAAAGTGACAATATGATGGGTATGTGGTGACGACTTTTTAACCCAAAATTGATGAAGCGAAAAGGGGTTTTAAAAGAAATTCTCAACTTTTCAAAATATAAATTATGCTTTACTTTGAATTTAATAAGTAATTATTATTCAAACCTATTCAAATTATGACTAAGATCCTAATTGATAGGCGATTGAAAAACATCTATAACTTTCAAATGATATCACATTTTGAATCTAAAACATGTGTCACATTCTATACTTCACATACTATAGAGTTAAAAATAAAATTGAATTTCATGAAGTTTTGATAGCCAAGTTAAGGTGGTGGAACATCTACAGCAGCTTTTTATATTTTTAAAAGTTGTAATAAAAAATTCATAATTAATTATTTACTTGGAAAAAATTACAAAAAAATATGCATCACATTGGGACATGAGTCATATACTTATATCTAAAATATTATCATTTTATTGTGGTTAGGGTGGTTATACAGACACCTACTTCTTATTTTTTCCCTGAAATTTAAGTACTACTGCAATGAAATTTTCCTTATTTTCACCAAATAGATTTCTTTTTTTTAAGCAAACCTAGTGGTTTAGAAACTACATTCAATTTTCTACAGATTTTTATTCTTACATATTTTTGAAATAATATAGATAACTTATTTAAATTTTTACGTCAAGTTTCCTAACTCTGATTTTTCTAATTTTTTTGCCACTTAAGGGCCTATTTTTTCCATGATGATCTTGCACATACCCTTACATTTACATTTAAAAATACATATACATACATACATACATATATATATATATGTGTGTGTGTGTGTGTGTGTATCATTTATATTCAGTGTTCAAAAACAACCCATTAGGTCTGCACATGGATAAAAATTCAAAAAATCAGATCTCCCATACATGTTTTATTGAAACCCAGGCTTGAACCTCTCATTTCACATACTTTTCTTCACAAAACTATTGATGACAACAGCTATACCTTTTTTATTTCTCATCCTATGCCCTATTCATGCATCCTACAATTACAACAGTATCCATGGGCCCTCTTACACAAGCTACAATAATCACAAAAAGTGTAAGAACCCCTTTATATCATGTTTTGACTACAAAACCCTCAAAAATAGGGTAACTCAGATTATGATTTGTTGGTGAGCTATATGGGAAAAATCATTAGCACCAGCTCATTCTAGGAGTCTTTTGAAAGAGAAGCGAATCAGGTGGTAGTTAAGTACAAAACTTATAGTGTCAAGGTGAATAAGGTGATCAATTTTGATTGGCCAATTAATGAAGAGTACCATAAATGGGTAAATGTATATTTAACTGAGGAAGAGTGAAAAGGAGTAGGCTGCTAACGGTTGACAAATCAGTTGTTGTAGCTACAACATATTCCACTTTTGTTTTTTGGTGACAGTCTAGGGGTGGAATTCTTGAAGTTTTTTGTTGCTGCATCAACCATTCTTAGTGGGCACGATGAATAAGAAGATTCTATGGGGAGATTATTGTTGTAACAATTTTTTGGAATATCACAAGGCGGTCCAATTGGCTGGTGACACGTGTGCTTTCTGGCCCGATGCTTGTTTGCTCCTTCTTTTTCTATAAGAAGGATTTCAAGGCCAGAAGTATGGGTTAGCAAGTTAGATATTTTTGGTCGAGTCTAGATGAATTTACAGAGAAAATTGTAAAGTCTGATGGTTTTTGGGAAAATTCAATTTAGGTTTTGAGTCATTCTGTTGTAGGTTTTGAATTCATGGGGATTTGATGTTTTATGACAGTACTGGCATTTGAATTGATATGATTAATTTGAACTCATGTCTCTCCATTGTACAAGCATATATGAATTTTGAATAAAATAATCAAGGGTTGTTTTGTTCATCTCACTATTGTGGTGTGTGTGATTCTTGTTTTAGCTTTAATTCAAGGAATTAATTAAAATGCTTGAATGGGATTGTAGGTGGATATGTTCTGTATAAGGATTTAATAAGTAGTATTGGGTTAGAATACATATTGATGAGATTGTAAAGCAATGTTATCAAGGATCTTATATGTTATGTGTTAAATCTGTCATAAACCCTTAGATGCTTATAAATTTGACTCCTCCAATGGATATATGGCACTGATCTAAGTTGTAGTTATTCGTATGGTTTAGTATTTGTTTGCCTTTACCTAGGTCTTGCTACAAATTGCAAATCAATGACTATCTTATACTGTGAAATGTTGTAGTTATCTCATGCTCCAAATAGTTGATATTATTGATATACAACCAATTTTATTTGGTATTATCCTATTATGTTGAGCTATTAAATGAGATTATCTGTTGTTGTTAATGTTGTTTATGATGATGGTGCAGAGGTTGTAAACGCATTAAGGGATCAGCCTCCCGGGTCTTGCAGAGCCCAAAGTGTAGGAGGTCTTTCAAATCCTCGTCAGTTGGTCCAGGTCCTTCGAGCTACCCTTTATTGGAATTGGCAATTCCATAGGTAGATTAGAAGATCAACCTGCTTACTGTAAAAAAAACCAACACCTTGCATATGTTTGTGGTGGAGGTATTAAAGAAGAATTGTATGCCTCTATTTCCATTCATTAGATCTACCGTAGCCTAGCATATACTTGGGCTAAGTCTACAATTGCTTCAGACTCATGCATTGAAGGCTATGTGTGATGAAATCCTAGACCTCAACTAGGATGTGGGTAGATTATGGGAGTTTTTCCAAGACCTAAGGCTGGTGGATAAAAATGTAAAAGACTAAGCTATTTTATTTTTTACGTCTTATCTTATACCATTTTACGAGAATGGGGGTGCCAATGTACAAGAAGATCTTTGGAAACTAGGCATGAAAATTGAAGGTTAAAGAGAATGGGGGTGCCAAACTTACAGTACTCATTGCCCCTTGGTCGTCGATTTTCCTTGAGTGCCCTCAACCTTGTCCTCGGCACTGGTATTGACCTTGTTTTTACTCCTCCAAACTCTTCCTTGGCGCTGATATTGACCTTGTTTTGACTCCTCCAAACTCTTCGTTGGTGCTGGTATGGACCTTGTTTTAACTCCAAACTCTTCCTCAGCTCTGGTATTGACCTTGTTTTCACTCCTCCAAACTCTTCCTCAGCGTTGATATTGACCTAGTTTTCACTCCTCCAAACTCTTCGTCAGCGCTGGTATTGCCCTTGTTTTAACTTCAAACTCTTTGTCAGTGCTGGCATTGACCTTGTTTTCACTACTCAAAACTATTCTTTGGCACTAGCATTGACCTTTTTTTCACTACTCCAAACTCTTCCTCGACGCTGGTATTGACATTTCACTTCTCCAATTTGATGAGCTACAACCTAGTTTCATTAGGTTTTATAGTATATTAATTAAGTTAAAAATTTTGCGCCATTTAGCTAGGTTTTAATATTATACAATATAGTTAAGTATATATTAGCTATATTTTACATAATAAATAATATAATTATTCAACTTATTATAATTATATATTATATTCTTTAACAAAATTATTAAATATGTATAAAATTATTATAATTAATAATTAATAATAAGTATATTTTTATATAATACAAAATATAATTAATATAATATATATTTAATATAATAGTAATATATATTAATATGAGAGAGAGAAACTAAAATTTGATTGGTTGTTTCATGTAAACAAT
>VDFB02000003.1:294696370-294710379 GCA_007258455.2 Sequoia sempervirens | reverse complement strand
GGTTGGTCTCCTATTCTACCTATGGAGTAGCCATCTCCAGTCAAGGGCAGCTCAGAGGACCTGGACCAACTGACAAGATTTAGTCAAAGACTGAGATCTTCTGCACTTTAGGCTCTACAGAACCAGGGTGAGTATACCCACACAATGCCTCAAATAAGACTAGACATTGCTCTTTATAGCAGATGACTCCTGATGCCAAGTATTGAGAACCTCAAATATGGCTAGATTCCCAGTAACACAATACTTGCAGCAACTAGGAGGTAGGGCAAGACATCAAACAAGATTGATTAAATAAAATGATTGATCTTGAGCAAGAAGACTAGACCCTAAACACAAATAGCATATATCAAATTAGTGCCATATCCATTGGGCTAGGAGTCACAATAATCTGCAAATAGAAGGAACCATTACTCTGGACATTAAAGTCTTTGCAAGATTAACCTTATTAGTCTCACAACTAGTGATCAGATCTATAAGACTACTTATCAAATCCTCCTATCATACATATGAATCTCTGATATAATTAAATCATTTAACTTATTCCTTGAATAAGAGCTACAACTAGAACATACAGTAAAACATTACATTAAAATGATTAAATAAGTGATCCTTGATCAAATTTCATTAACAATCCATACACACAATACAAAGGAGAGACATAAAGATCTCAATCTATACATTCAGATTCATACATGTGTCCAAGACCTCACAATTTACAGACTATAACCCTAAACCTCAAAATTTGGTAAAAACCTGACTCTATGACTTAGTGCTCTTCTCTTCAGATTTTTGTTCTAACTTCTGGCCCCAAACCCTTACAAATGATTCAGAAGTTCCTTTTAAACAACTCTGGAAATGCCATCTAGCTCAAAGCCACATCAGCGCCATGTTCTTCAACTACTTCTCTGGCCTCATAAATGTCATTAGTCGGGTTGCTGCAGGAAAGACACTCCCACACGAAAGAAGCCAGGCAATTGATGTCAAATCTGCTGCCAAATCTGTGCATCCATACTCGAGCCCTACCATCCTTGTACCAGAGCTGCGTTGCCATGAATGTTGGTTCGGTGGAGCCAGTGACAAACTCTCTGTCACCATGAATGCACTAGGCTTCTGGCGCGAACACAAAAACCCTAACAGTGGTCTTGTATGAAACTCGACCGTTGATCATCAGAGATCGGGCGGTCGCCTTTAAATCTTCATCGGACCACTGAGACAAGTCCTCCACTAGATCGCACTACATACTAGTGGTCTTGTATGAAACTCGACCGTTGATCATCAGAGATCGGGCGGTCGCCTTTAAATCTTCATCGGACCACTGAGACAAGTCCTCCACTAGATCGCACTACATACTAGTCTTCAGACAAACAACAGGCACCTTTATCGCTCAAATTAAAACATCACCGTTCATCATCTGTATGTGTGCATTGATGTTCCATTAGTAGCTCGGGCTTTAACGCACCGCGTGGAGAGGCTCATATCAGTGAGAGATAGTAGTGTCGGGAAGATCTTAAGGCGAAGAGAAACAGCTACAAAGAAGAGCCAAGCATATCGGCCAGACAGAAGGAACTCGGGGAAACGTCTGGCCGAAGGAAACATGCTGAACCAAACACCTGTCAAAGTCAGCAGGAGATCAAAATGTTGGCGAGACCATACAGCGAAATCCACATGTGACACTGAAAACAACATAGAGTTGGGGAGAGATGGCCAAGTCGGCCAGACATCATAGCGAAGTCACAGTGTGTTACCGAAAGATATTTCCTTCATGTAGTGTCGCCAAGATGATTCAAAACTCATGCCGACAAAGACCACTTTATGTTCCATTAGCAAGACCGAAGGTCACTCGCCAAGACCTCTCACCGAAGACCCAAGCTCATACCAAAGAGATCTTTATACACCACTTAAGTCACTGTGTCCTATAACTTCTTTAGCCGATGAAATCACCTGCCAAATGTATGTCGCTCTAGCACACAATCATTGGTGAGAAGTCATGTAGACATTTCACTATTATACTGAGAAGACCCTTAGAAACTTGTTCGCCAAGAGAAGATAAGACCTTCACCGAAAGCCACACATTGAATCACCATCGGCAAGACATGACCCCATCGCTATGACATACACCGAAACACAAGTCTCCTCGAAGCATAAAGTCTTCCATCACCGGTCGTCGTAGCAAGATGACATCGCCGAGACATCTCAACGAAAGGTGCCACCCACGCCGAAAGCAAACCACAAGACACCGTCGGCAAGACATAATAGATTTTCCAAGAGATATATCGAGAGTTCCAAGTCTTGCCGAAGGGAAGTCACACCGAAGAGCAAAGGGGGCCACCACAGTCGGGAAGACAATCAGGGGTTGGGGAGACATCTCCCCGACACAAAGAACATAGGCCGACTGAGACTTCGGGGAGAGAACACGGAGTCGCCAAGATGTCACCCCGAACTAAAAGAGTCATTCTGAAGGCACAACGGAGGGCAGCAAAAAGGAACTTGGGGAAACCAAGGGGAGTCGGGAGGACCTCACCCCGAACAGGAACCGTCATGCCGAAAGGAAAGCCCATCGGTGAGACGCAAAGGAGTCAGGGAGACATCTCCCCGACACAAGCAACCCAGGCTGAAAAGAAAGAGAACCTTAGGGGGACAGATAAGAGTCGCTGAGAGGTTACACCGAAAGCTAAAAGTCATAGTGAAGAAGAAGCGGGGCTGGTAAAAATGTTAGCTATGGGCCGGTAACGAATGGAAAATGGGCTTCGTGAGGAACCGCTTAAGCTAGAAATAAACTGCGGACAGAAATGAAACAAAAGGAAAATGGAAGGGAACCAAACAGGGCCGGAGCGAGACTAGGAAAGCGACAGGGAACAAAAGGAACAAAAGGGACCGGGGCCGAAAACTATCCTGCTCCCGCCAAAGAAAAGATTGTGGAGGCGGAGCCAGAACCGACACGAGAAAAAGAAGCTGCGGGGCTGGAGCGGGACAAAACCCGAGATAGGAAACATGAAGAAGGTTCCAAAAATGATTCCCATCCCGATCCCGCCCCCGCTAAAGAAAACAAAATAAAAGACAAGCGAAGAGACAGAGGAAAAGAACCAGCGACCGCCACAAGGTAGAAAGAAAAAAGAACACCAAACATACGGAATCGAGACTGGGATGGATGCGTGAACATGAACTAGAACCTCAGAATTGGAGAAGTTCTAGTTCCCTTCAAGCATCCGTTCCGCCCCCGATTCTGAAAGAAAAACCAAAGCAAGCAAAAGAGAAATAGTAACCGGAATAAAAACCCAAAAAAAAGGAAAAGAGAAAAACCAGGAAACCCTAACACAAGCCGCCCCTTGTAGATCAAAACTAGCATGCTGGGCTCAACCCTTGTGGGAGCCCATTTAACCCACATGCTAAAATGAAAGACACCCCATAGCTAAAGTTTAGTCATGAAAAACCAGAGTACACAACTAGACAATGAGAAAACCAAAAATGGCACTAACATAGGCTCCAGTTGGGGGATGTATGCCCCTGGTGGGCATAGCAAGAATTCAGATCACTGGGAGAGCAGACCAGAACAAAAAAAACCAAAAACAACAAGGAGCTAACTGGACAAGGTTAGCAGACACAGCAAAACAAAACCGACCAGAAAAGCAAAAACCTAACCTAATGTTCATGGAAAAAGAAATGCTTCAGATGAAGAACCATTTCGAGAATTGTCCATGAACAGGCAATTCAAGAGTCACATTGTTGATTCCTTTGTTTCATTTGATGACACTAGGCCACCAAATGAAAAATGAGAGCCAACTTTTACCTCTGTCAAACACAATTCTTCTAAATGAGCTGACATTCCCTAACTTGTGCTTGCCTCTGCCAATCTGCAACAGTATGAATGAATGTACCTCTACAAACATAAGTGTCAGGTTGCCTCTGTGCAAGTGAAAAATTGCTCTTTGTTTAGTTTTATCTTCAACTGGCAACCAGATCCAATAAACTTTATTATTGCCATACTCTTGATTCTTTGATTCTGTATCTTGTGGCAATACATGTGAATACTGATCAGGACTGCATAAAAACACAGTTTGATCACAATTAGCTACCTAAAAAAATATGTTATTACCTCTCAACAGGCTGTCATATTCATCATTATAAACATGTACATGATCCTTATGCATTTGAAAGTCAGGCATACTTCCAAAATGCTGACTGTTATGTGACAACAAGCTATCATATTCACTATTTACATTACCCTGAAGCTGAAAATAACTAGCTCTAGTGCTTTGCATATTGTCACATTCTGTGAAAACTTCATCAAGTGTATACAAAGGGATACACTCACCATTCAACACATCTTGCAACTGCTATGTATCATTTTTAGTAGGAGGAGGCACATCATTAATGCAATTATGGATTAAACTACTACTCCCACTTCCTCTTTTCACTTGGCTCTGTTCTTTATGATGCTGGCAATGAGAGTCACCAAAGGATTCTAACTCATCTTCATGGGCTGTCCAACTGTCATCATCATCCCAATCTTGCTCACCATTGAGCAACTCTAGTTCAGAAGCACAATTTAATTTCAAACTGAAACCAGTGTCATCATGATCTGCAAGATCACCATTAGAAGGCGCATCGGAATCACTTGCATCATACCTTGTATCTTGCAGGTCCTCATCATCAAGACCGATATGAGTTGCCCACAACAACCTAGAGTTGTTGTGTGCACATCTTTGATATTTTGTGGTTAGCAAATCTGATATTTGTTTACAACTTAGTAGGTCAGTGCTCTATCCTACCCTCTCAACCACTTCTTCCTCCTCTTGAACTCTACCAAGACTAGATACATCACCAAAGGTATCAAGGAACAAAGTTCTGAGCTGATACCATGAAACAATGGAGTGCACTGGTAAGCAAGTGAACCAATCATCAGCCACACCTTCTAAAGATCTGACAAATAGCTTCATGACCACATCCTCTTTTTCAACCTAACAATGTCCAATGAAATCAATAAAAAGTTGAATATGTCTTAATGTTGATTCCTCAACACCACCTTTAAACTTGGGTAAATATTTATTGATTCCCCTAGGGGCAGCATGTGGGTAACCCTAGATTTTATCAAAATCCAAAGGGTTGTATCTTTCCTTATCATACTCTCTCTTATGAGGACAAGACTGTGCCTTAAGCATGGTATCAAAGCTTGTAGAGGGAGAAACAGGACAACAATGCATTTTGCAAATGAAACCTATCCCTCTACAACTATCCAGTTGCAATATTCAAACCTCCCTTGATGCTAGTGCTTGATCTCACCAAATAAAGGGGAATAAAGTTTTTTTTTTCAAAAAGCATGAAGAATACCTGGAAACGTTGCAGTCATGGAACTATTCTTTGAATCTTCAATGGGTTTACCTTGACAGAGTCGCCACCTCTTTGCAGAGGACAGAACTTCAAATGATATGAAGCTCACTTACATGTAAATCTTTCTCTGAGTTCCATCTGACAGAGCACCATAGATCTTGTAGCTTTCAGGTTCACTGCAACAAAGCTTTTCTCCAAGCCTGAGATTCTTCAAACTTTGAACCTAACCAACATGGCAATTGATATGACTCTTTGATAAGGCAAGATTCTAGTCAATCCCCAGTGGAGTCGCCATCTTGTTGGTTGTTTTTAATGAGCAACCAGGTTGGTCTCCTATTCTACCTATGGAGTAGCCATCTCTAGTCAAGGGCAGCTCGGAGGACCTGGACCAACTGACAAGATTCAGTCAAAGACTGAGATCTTCTGCACTTTAGGCTCTGCAGAACTAGGGCGGGTATACCCACACAATGCCTCAAATAAGACTAGACATTGCTTTTTATAGCAGATGACTCCTGATGCCAAGTATTGAGAACCTCAAATATGGCTAGATTCCCAGTAACACAATACTTGCAGCAACCAGGAGGTAGGGCAAGACATCAAACAAGATTGATTAAATAAAATGATTGATCTTGAGCAAGAAGACTAGAACCCTAAACACAAATAGCATATATCAGATTAATGCCATATCCATTGGGCTAGGAGTCACAATAATATGCAAATAGAAGGAACCATTACTCTGGACATTAAAGTCTTTGCAAGATTAACCTTATTAGTCTCACAACTAGTGATCAGATCTATAAGACTACTTATCAAATCCTCCTATCATACATATGAATCTCTGATATGATTAAAGCATTTAACTTATTCCTGAAATAAGAGAAACAACCAGAACAGACAGTAAAATGTTACATTAAAATGATTAAATAAGTGATCCTTGATCAACTTTCATTAACAATCCATACACACAATACAAAGGAGAGACTTAAAGATCTCAATCTATACATTCAGATTCATACATGTGTCCAAGACCTCACAATTTATAGACTGTAACCCTAAACCTCAAAATCTGGTAAAAACCTGACTCTGTGACTTAGTGCTCTTCTCTTTAGATTTTTGTTCTAACTTCTGGCCCCAGACCCTTACAAATGATTCAGAAGTTCCTTTTAAACAGCTCGAGAAATGCCATCCAGCTCAGAGCGACATCAGCGCCATGTCAAACCCTAATCACCATGTTCTTCAACTACTTCTCTGGCCTCATAAATGTCATTGGTCGGGTTGCTGCAGGAAAGACACTCCAGCACGAAAGAAGCCAAGCAATCGATGTCAAATCTGCCACCAAATCCGCACGTCCATACTCGAGCCATGCCATCCTTGTACCAGAGCCACGTCACCATGAATGCTGGTTCGGTGGAGCAAGCGACCAACTCTCTATCGCCATGAATGCACTAGGATTCTGGTGCAAACATAGAAACCCTAATAGTGGTCTAGTATGAAACTCGACCATTGATCATCAGAGATCGGGCAGTCGCCTTTAAATCTTCATCGGACCGCTGAGACAAGTCCTCCACTAGATCACACTGCATACTAGTCTTCAGACAAACATCGGGCACCTTTATCGCTCAAAATAAAACATCACCGTTCATCATCTGCATGTGCGCATTGATGTTCCATTAGTAGCTCGGGCTTTAATGCACTGCATGGAGAGGCTCATATCGGCGAGAGATAGCAGTGTCAGGAAGACCTCAAGGCAAAGAGAAACAGCTACAACGAAGAGCCAAGCATATCGGCCAGACAGAAGGAACTCAGGGAAACCTCTGGTCGAAGGAAACATGCTCCACCAAACACCCGTCAAAGTCGGCAGGAGATCACAATGTCGGCGAGACCATACAGCGAAATCCACATGTGACACTGAAAACACCATAGAGTCAGGGAGAGATGGCCAAGTCGGCTAGACATCACAGCGAAGTCACAGTGTGTTACTGAAAGATATTTCCTTCATGTAGTGTCGCCAAGACGATTCAAAACTCATGCCGACAAAGACCACTTTATGTTCCATCGGTGAGACTGAAGGTCACTCACCGAGACCTCTCACCGAAGACCCAAGGTCATACCGAAGAGATCTTTATACACCACTTAAGTCACTGTGTCCTATAACTTCTTTCATCGATGAAATCACCTGCCAAATGTATGTCGCTGTAGCACACAATCATCAGTGAGAAGTAATGTAGACACTTCACTGTTATACTGAGAAGACCCTGAGAAACTTGTTCGCCGAGAGAAGATAAGACCTTCACCGAAAGCCATACATTGAATCACCGTCGGCAAGACACAACCCCATCGCTATGACATACACCAAAACAAAATTCTCCCCGAAGCATAAAGTATTCCATCACCAGTTAGCGTAGCAAGATGACATCGCCGAGACATCTCAATGAAAGGTGCCACCCACGCCGAAAGCAAACCACAAGACACCATCAGCAAGACATAACAGATTTTCCAAGAGATATATCGAGAGTTCCAAGTCCTGCCGAAGTGAAGTCACACCGAAGAGCAAAGGGGGCCACCACAGTCGGGAAGACAAGCGGGGGTTAGGGAGACATCTCCCCGACACAAAGAACATAGGACAATGGTGACTTCAGGGAGAGAACACAGAGTCGCCAAGATGTCACCCCGAACCGAAAGAGTCATGCCGAAGGCACAATAGAGGGCAGAAAAAAGGAACTCAGGGAAACCAAGGGGAGTCTGGAGGACCTCACCCCAAATGGGAACTGTCACGCCGAAAGGAAAGCCCATCGGTGAGACACAAAGGAGTCGGGGAGACATCTCCCCGACACAACCAACCTAGGCCGAAAAGAAAGAGAACCTCAGGGGGACAGATAAGAGTCATCGAGAGGTTACACCGAAAACTGAAAGTCACAGCGAAGAAGAAGCAGGGCCGGTAAAAACGATAGCTATGGGCCGGTAACGAATGGAAAATGGGGCTCAGGGGAACCACTTAAGTTAGAATAAACTAGGCAGATAGGTCAATGAAACAAAAAGGAAAACGGGACGGGAACCAAACAGGGCCGGAGCCGGGACCAGGAAAGAGATGGGGAACAAAAGGAACAAAAGGGATTGGGGCCAAAAACTATCCCGCTCCCGCCAAAGAAAAGACCTCAGAGGTGGAGCCAAAACCGACACGAGAAAAAGAAGCCGTGGGGCCAGAGCGGGACAAAACCTGAGACAGGAAACATGAAGAAGGTTCCAAAAATGATTCCCATCCCGATCCTGCCCCTACCAAAGAAAACAAAACAAAAGACAAGTGAAGAGACAGAGGAAAAGAACTAGTGACCGTCGCAAGGCAGAAAGAAAAAGGAACACCAAACACACGGAATTGGGACCGGGATGGATGCATGAACAAGAACTAGAACCTCAGAATTGGAAAAGTTCTAGTTCCCTTCAAGCATCCGTTCCACCCCCGATTCTGAAAGAAAAACCAAAGCAAGCAAAAAAGAAACGGGAACCGGAATAAAAACCCAAAAAAAAGGAAAAGAGAAAAACCAAGAAACCCTAACATAGGCCCCCCCTTGTAGATCAAAACTAGCACGCTAGGCTCAACCCTTGTGGGAGCCCATTTAACCCATGTGCTAAAATGAAAGACACCCCATAGCTAAAGTTTAGTCATGAAAAACCAAAGTACACAACTAGACAATGAGAAAACTAGAAATGGAACTAACAGGGTTAAGGGGAGAGAGATAGAGGGAGTGAGTGAGTGAGAGAGAGAGAGAGACCTAAGAGAGGGAGAGGGGGTAGGATGGAGATACTTGAGAGAGAGAGAGAGGGAGGGAGTGGAAGAGAGATATAGGGAGGGGGTTAAGGGTAGAGGGTAGATGGTAAGGGTTTAAGGTTTAAGGGTTAAGGAGTTAGGGTTTAAGGTGGGTGAGGGAAGAGAGATAGGGAGTGAGTGAGTGAGAGAGAGAGAGACCTAAGAGAGGGAGAGGGGTAGGAAGGAGAGACCCTAGTAGATGGGACTGAAGTGTGTGTGTGTGTGTGTGTGTGTGTGTGTGTGTGTGAGAGAGAGAGAGAGAGAGACATAGAGAGAGAGACCTCGAGAGGAGGAAGCAGGGAGGGAGAGAGAGACTTGATAGGAGAGAGAAAGGGAGGGAGGGAGAGAGACAGAGTGGGAGATAGGGTTAAGGGTAGAGGGTAGAGGGTAGAGTGTTTAAGGGTTTAGGGTTAAGGGTTAAGGGTTTAGGGTTATGGGTAGAGGGAGAGAGATAGAGGGATTCAAAGTGGAGAGAGAGAGGGAGGGAGGAAGCGAGAGATAGAGATTAGGAGGGTTAAGGGTAGAGGGTAGAAGGTAGATGGTTAAGGGTAGACAGGAGGGAGATAAGAGTGAGAGAGAGAGAGAGGGACATGAGAGAGGGAGAGGGGGTAGGAGGGTGAGACTTGAGAGAGAGAAGAAAAGAGGGAGGGAGTGGGAAAGAGATAAGGGATAGAGGGTTAAACGTAGAGGATAGAGGGCTCTCTGCTGACTTAGGAGTTTCTAAGGGTTTCAGTTTAGGGTAGAGGGGAGAGAGATAGGAGGGAGTGAGAGAGAGAGAGAGAGAGAGAGAGAGAGAGAGAGAGAGAGAGAGAGAGAGAGAGAGAGAGAGAGAGAGAGAGAGAGAGAGAGAGAGAGAGAGAGAGAGAGAGAGAGAGAGAGAGAGAGAGAGAGAGAGAGACCTGAGAGAGGGAGAGAGGGGTAGGAGGGAGAGACTTGAGAGAGAGAGAGGGTAGAGGGTTTAAGGGTTGTGGGTTTAAAGGTTAAGAGTTAATGGTTTAGGGTTTAGGGTTATGGGTAGTGATGGAACTTCAAAGTTTTGTTCTCTGTGTTCTATTTTATCCTGCCTTGTGTCTCTAGTCATCTGTGGTGTTTGGGAAAATCCTAAGGTTGGGGTTTTACCTTCGTCTTCATGTAAAACCCTAGTGTTAATCTTACACCTTGGATGGGATCTATTTGGCCGTTACTTTTTGGGAAGGCTTTAAAATGACTTAATCCCCATTGCTTCGTCTAGGCTGGGCCCCCTTTTGTTTTATCATTTTATTTCCTTCGCCTGAATTTATTTTTCCTAAGTCTTTTGTTGGTCCCGTCTTCCCTCATTAAAAAAACTTATGCCATTGTTTGTCGCCGGCCTAGTGATGTCCCCTTATTCCTTTAGGGGAGAGGGCCCAGTAGTTGTGCAGGCTAACTTTCTCAACATGTAGCAATTTACTAGAATATCGTAGAACCTTCATTTTTATTTTGAAATTTAGACTGGTCTCTTATTTATCTATAACTAATGTTTGGAGGCGTGAATCATCATGCAACTCGCCACATCGGCAGATCTTTTAAGAAGTGTCTAAAATTTTACTTTTTAAAGGTTCGACCAAAACTTAATCATGGAATCCCCAATAGTTGAAGCAAAAAAATATCATTTGTTGCTTATAGAATATCATATTTTTATTTAAATTAAAATTAATATACAACCTAAGTGGACCAAATACTTATTGATAACCATAAATCTTTGATATCTCTACCTTTTATATTCAACACCTATGGACTAATAGTTGAACACAAAAAATCTATTTGTTGTTATAAAAACAACACATAATTATTTAAAATACAACTTATATTGAACAAAAATGGACCAATAGTTGAACACTAAAACTTTTTGAAAATCCTTCACATTTAATGGGAAAATACATGTTATTTATTTTTCTCACCTTTTATATTTGTGATAGGAAAACTATTAATATAAAATTATCCAATGCTTGTACATTGCTACCCCAATTGTTGTACACATAAGAACAATATTTTCTCACTATGATAACAATATTTGTTTAAATGAGTGTCTTATTTTATTAAATGAGCATTTTATTTTTAAATGATATACTTATAGTGGAGAGTTATGATATTTTATTTGAAACAAAAAAATACTTATTTCACTTCTTCATGAATGTATTTATGTTTTTTTCATATAACATTTAGAGGTTCTCATGTGTTCAAGTATGGGTCCATTTTTTATCAACATTTGGTTTTTTCTTTATTTACATTTGAACTATTTATTTACAATATATAGTATAAATATGTGGTAAGACTGGGTATTATCATCACGATTGAGTGCGCAACTATTGGACCCCGCATGAATACTGGGCCCTCTCCCCTAATATTTTTTTTATTTTGTAGAGGGACAAGTTCGCATGGTCGTAGATCAATCGTCGTGTGATCTCAACCGTTCCCCACCATCCCGTGATGACCCCACCACACTGTCTTTTGTGATCATGATATCACAGGCGAGCGCCACGTGTCTCATCCGTTGAAGCCGAAGGAATGATAAATAATTTGATGTGTCTTTAATACATTATGTCACAGGTTACTAAATTAGTTATAAGATGCACATGTTTTAAATCAATGGAGATGTTATAATCTCAGTAGAAAGGTGCTCGATGGTTAATAACAAGGTTGGCGAATGTCTTGAAAGAATAGGATTTCCGATGGTTGAGATCCATGGTTTTTCGCCATTGTGTGATCAAAAGTTGCGAGGTCTTTATTGATTGCAATATCATGAGCGGGCACCACATGGATCTCCTTGGCAATGAGTAGTATGGTGGGCTGCTTATTGCCATGATGGAGACTATGTCAGTTTTCTTTGAAGGCAGTTGTCCGATGATCGACCAAGGTGAAGGATCATTGGCTAATATTTGAATCTCTACATCATATGTGATTTGAGTCGTTTGTGCAACATGTGAGTAAGCTTTAATGGAAACAATGAAATCTACTACCATGGTTTGATCAAAATAAAGCAACTATTATTCTGCTTTTGGTATCACCTGCTTGGTCAGTCATCGACCCCTTAAGTCACCTCTTGAGCCATTTGACATGTCATTTCACTGGCCCCATTATCCCGAAGAACTGGTCATCATTTTCCCACCACATTATGTCTTCTCCTAAAGTTGGGTTTTAATTTTAATCCAGTGATGTAAGCCTAAGCCATTAACCCCAGTGGTCATGTCACCGATGGCTTAGCCAAAGCCTTTCATTAAATACTAACCGTGCAATGTGTAGGTTTTTTAGATTCGAAGATATGGGAGAAGATCTCGATTGTATCCCACCATCTATTAGACCTAAGGTGTTGGCAATCATGAAGGGTGATCTGCAGATTCTCATGCAGCTCAAGTTAAATGGTGATAGTACATACGCCACCAAATTTCCATGTTTGCACATGAATTTTTAATAAGCATTGATGAAGTTGGTAATTACCTTGTACAATAAATACAAGAGGAATTAACTATTAATTGTGTCATTCTTGTAGCAGTTAGAGCACTTTTTGGGCTGAGTCTAATCAAGTTTGAGTGCTTGTCTGACAAGAGAAAATGAGTAAGTCAGTAAGGAGGTCTATTCATTTGAGCTCACAAAAGCTCAGTCCTGCTATTCAGGAAGGTGCTTTGGTTGACAAGCCCAGGATTGTGCCCACTAGATGCAGTAGAAGGTTGCAATTCTAGGACGTTGCTGCTCAACTAGTAGATGACAAAGGAAAGCAATCGGTGTGCTCTATTACTAGTGTTGGTAGGAAAATAAGGTATGGGCATGGCTCCTTTGGATTCCAACACTCTCCCATTGACCTTATGAGCAACACTTCTGATGGTGTAACTGATATCAACTCTGACTACTGTCAGTATTTACCTCTCTTGAATCACGGTCTTCCCTCTGATGAGGAAGTGATATCTGTGGTGCCATTGGTAGTTAAAACCCCAAGTGAAAGGACTAGAACCATATTGGGCAAGGGAAAGAAAGAAGAGGAGGCTAAGGTTTCCTCTCCTCCTCTAGCAACAACTAGAAGTAGATGTGTATACCAGGGTCTGAGTGTTGGTAAGGGCAGGGTGGCAGGTAAATAAGAAGTTGTGTGGGATGTAAAATTTTGTGTTGATGATGTTGTTGGTGGTGGTATTGGTTCTGTGTGTGTGGCACATTTTGATGTCGATTGTGTGCCTTTGTGGCAATTTGGTTGCCTATTTTTTTTGCGTGGATAGTGACAAAGGGGATTTTTATGACAATTTGCGTTCCCTTTTCTGATGGTAGTTACAACTTTATCTTTCCCCAGTTGCACTATGTTTTGCAAATTCAATGTGTGGGAAGTTTTGAAATGAAAGTCAAATGCAATGGAGATTTGTTCAAATGAATTTTTTTGGTGAAATTACATTTGAGCCTGAAGCTTGTTGCTCCCTTGTCATATAAAAGGGAATTCAAGGCTCATTTGTAGGGAGAGAACTGATGAAAGCTCTAGCTAGGTTTTGAGTTGAATATATGGGTAGAAAGATAGGAATAGAATAGATAGCATGTTTTGAATTTTGGATGAATATAAGCAAAATTATCTTAAATTGTATGCACAAGTAATTTTATAAGCATGAATAAATATATAATTCTAATATATTTTCTCTCCTTATGTGGATTTGAGTGAATTTTTAATGAAATGTTAATGATGTCATTCTTCTTTTGAGAATTTGTTCAATTGTGTGTCTATGTTTTTGCTTTGATTCAAGAAAATCAATTAAATGCTTAAATGGAGTCATAATTTTACAATTATTTACAAAGGATTTGATAAGTAGTAATATATCAGAGAATTGAGCTCCACAATGCAAGGTATTATGTGAGTAGTCCATTCTATTAAATTCTTGGGTCA
>VDFB02000003.1:294677923-294688443 GCA_007258455.2 Sequoia sempervirens | reverse complement strand
CTTGAGAGAGAGAGAGAGAGGGTAGAGGGTTTAAGGGTTAAGGGTTAATGGTTTAGGGTTTAGGGTTATGGGTAGTGATGGAACTTCAAAATTTTGTTCTCTGTGTTCTATTTTATCTTGCCTTGTGTCTCTGGTCATCTATGGTGTTTGGGAAAAGCCTAAGGTTGGGGTCTTACCTTTATCTTCATGTAAAACCCTAGTGTTCATCTTACACCTTGGATGGGATCTATTTTTCTGTTAATTTTTAGGAAGGCTTTAAAATGACTTAAGCCCCATCGCTTCATCTAGGTTGGGCCCCCTTTTGTTTTATCGTTTTATTTCCTTTGCCTAACTTTATTTTTCCTAAGTCTTTTGTTGGTCCCGTGTTCCCTCATTAAAACAACTTATATCATTGTTTGTCATCGGCCGAGTGATTTCCCCTAATTCCTTTAGGGGAGAGGGCCCAATAGTCATGCATGCTAACTTTCTCAGCATGTAGCAATTGACTGGAATATCGTAGAACATTCATTTTTTTTTTTAAATGTAGACTGGTCTTTTATTTATCTATAACTAAGGTTTCGAGGCGCGACTCATCATGCAACTCACCACATTGGCAGATCTTTTGAGAAGTGTCTAAAATTTGACTTTTTAAAGTTTTGACAAGAACTTAAACATGGAACCCCCAATAGTTGAAGCAAAAAAATGTCATTTTTTGCTTGTAGAATATCATATTTTTATATAATTAAAATTAATATACAACCTAAGTGGACCAAATAATTATTGATAACCATAAATCTTTGATATCTCTACCTTTTATATTCAACACATATGGACTAATAGTTGAGCACAAAAAATCTATTTGTTGTTATAAAAAGAACACATAATTATTTAAAATACAACTTATATTGAACAGAAATGGACCTATTGGAACTGTAAAAATATGGTGTTTTTACGTGAGTTTTCATTCATAAATTTCCTGATTTGGTCCTATTGTATGCATTTTTCATCTATTGTCTGCCATATTGTCCCATTGAATCAATCAAGTTGTGCATTTTTTCATGTCTGGATCCATATCGGTATAGGTTCATTCCTATCTCCCCAATCAATTATGCATTTTCTGCTTGCATGAGTCTGTGTTGCCTATTGGCAAGACTCATTCAATGTCACATCGATTGAAGTTTGTTTGCAGGTGGCATTTGGCGAGACCTTTGTTTTTTCACAGTGACTAGTATTTGTTCATGGTTGGTTATGAGCATAACGTTCATCTTGTGTTGGCAACAACGGAGACATCTATCGGCATATGTTATGACTATCAGGGTAGGGTCTCACCGAATTCAACGTGTCTCCCCAACTTGTGCATGTGGAAGTCTATCGGCACAGCTAGGCGGTATTGGCATTATGTCTCAGTGAGGTCTTCTTGTCTCGCTGACTGAGGGGAACATAATACATCTATCGGCATATGTTAGGGTCTTCGGTGGGAAGTAATAGCGACTTCACATTGTCTTACCGATCGATGGTGGAACAAAACACTTCGGTGGGACTTGTGCTTCAGAGTATGGTCTTGGCGAGCCCGTCGGGTCTTGCCGACAAGTATAAGGATGGCTTTTAGTGAGAGTTTTGTGTTGTCTTGGCAAATAGGTATGAGCTCGATTCTTTTGGTATAACACCTTTCTCTATGAGACGTCTCGCCGAAGGGTGGAGGTTGTGGCGACAGTGGATCCTTGTCGGCGTAGGTGTTGAAATGTCTTGGCGACCAGGAAATAACATGATGGAAACCTTCGGTATAGGTTGGGGCGATTGTTGTAAGGTCTCGGCGAGTGACCTTCGGTCTCGCCGATGGCAAACAAAGGGATGTCGGTGTGAGATTGAAACTCTCTTGGCGACATAGTGTGAATCT
The DNA here is from genome assembly GCA_007258455.2 of Sequoia sempervirens. Lineage (NCBI taxonomy): Eukaryota > Viridiplantae > Streptophyta > Pinopsida > Cupressales > Cupressaceae > Sequoia > Sequoia sempervirens. The sequence goes on along the minus strand of VDFB02000003.1, from coordinate 294,686,567 downwards.
AAAGCTTTCGGTATAGCCCGATAAATTCTAGGGGACTCCTCCCCGAATTTGAAATGTCTCAGTGACATACATAAGATAGGAGGGCTCGTCGGTAGGAGAAATCAAAAGTCACGGTGAAAGCAGAATACACACAGGATGATAGCGTTTGAATTGCCTTCGGCAGGACGATGCATTATGTCTCGTCGACTATTTGCGGGTGAACAACAGAAATAAAAATTGTTGGGCCGACATGTTTCTACTTGGATGACCGTTTCTTGCCAGCTCGATTGGAGCCTGAATTTTGTGTTGGGCCGACATGTGATCTCAATATGATATTTGCTTCAAATGCTTGTGTATAAATAGGCATTTTTGCAATTGTAAAAGGGGGGAGATTTTGGACAAGTTATTAGTTATTCGATACAGTAGGCATTTTTTGATGGATACAATACTATACATTCATTAGATCAAAGACTATGATGTATGTTTTCAAATTGGAGGTATTTATGAAAGTTAATCGATGTTGCTGCACATGTCTGGTATCAATTATCTATTGAGATTAATAGAAGAATTGCTAAGTTGTCTCCAAGATGGATTCTTTCTGATTGTTTAAATTGATATGACTAGTTTGTATGCAATTTATCAGTGCACACTTGCTACACTTGTGTGATCAATTAATTGGTTCTTTCAAGAAAAGACTAAATCCTTTTAGTTAATCATAGTAATCAGAGAGATTCAATTGGATTATTCAAGTAGAGCTTAGTAATCACATTCTTGCATATTTATACAAGTTGTAAGCATAATATGTGCCAGATAATTTGAATTTTCTCAAAAAAATGTTGCTCATCTTGATCTCATTTGACTCTGCATACCCAACTAGGCACTGGTCTCTGCACTTCACCATTTGAACTTATTCAGTTTTCTTTACATCTGTTAATTAAACATTTATTTTAGGATTCATATCATAATATTGTTACTGTTTTCAAGTTGGATTTTAATTGTTCACTCCCATCTGCCATTGTGAACAAGTTGTTATAAGAAAATTGATTACAAGTTAAGTCTGCATTATTCAGAGAGGTACACCCACCCAGGTTTTGCAACACCTAAAGAGTAGAAGGTTGAGTTCTCTTGACCTTGTATATTACCCTAAAGCGTATCAAGAGATTGTAAATCCCTTGAGGCATTCAGCCTGCATTTTTGAGAGCTAACAAATTGGCTACTCTACTGGGGAACGCATTCAGAATCAAGGCCTTTCATAGAGTCAGATACTATGTACAGACTCCGCTGGGAATAAGAAACATAAAGTGTCAAACTATTTTCTCATTTTTTGATAAAAGTGTGTGGTGACTCTGACAAAAATTCTGTAGCTGTTCATCATGAATGGAAGAAGATCTCAGTACAGGGGAGGTCATACTAGAGCTCCTGCTGGCAGCAGTAAGTGGACACATAAAGATGATAGAGCTGATAAGGGAAAAGAAAAAGGTGAGGACATGTGCATAACAAACAAAGGTAAAGCACCAAGAGCACATTGTGAGACATATAATGGATATGATACATGGAGAGATGATTCAAGTGCAGAACTTTGTACTCTCGAAGATCAAAGAAATCCTTTTCCTTTTCACGATTCTCAGAAATAGGTTGAGTTTGAAGCTAGGAAGCAGGCTAAGTTTGAAGCTGAACAAGAGGCTGAACGAATAGAATTCAGCATGAATATGATCAGAGGATGGAGGGTAATCATGAAACTCCTAAAAGAAACCATGAGCTCTTGATTTCTGTGAAGTAAAAGCATAGTTGGAACTAAAAGAGAAGAGGATAAAGGAACTAGAGGCTAAATTGCAGAAAGCCCAAACTATTGATCAAATGGCTGGTGGCTCAAAGTATGTCTCGCCTCACAAGCAGGGTGATCATGGTGCAGGGCCCTCCAATCAACAAAGTGCTCCTCACAATCAGATAGGAAATCACTACAGGTAGCCAAGTCAGCTGCCTCATATTCCCACATAGCATACAAATGTGCATCCACCTCCTGGTCAACATCACACCCCTCAGCATAATGCACAATACAATAATCCTATGCATCAGTATCAATATCCACCTATCCCTCCCCCTCACCAATAGGCAACAATGATCAGACAATTTGATTTAGCAGGGTTCCATCTATGCCCTTACCCTATGGATAGCAGCTAGAGAGGTTTGACTCCCAAGTTTACAGGGAGCAATGCAGTCATTGCTTAAGAACATCTAAGGAATTTCAATATGTCCATTCAAGACATAGGTATGCCACATGAAGATTTGCACATGAGGTTGTTTATTATGTCACTTATTGAAGATGCTAGGGATTGGTTTAACAACTTTCCAGCATATTCAATTAATTCTCTCCAAGCATTTCAAGATAAATTATTAGAGCAATATGGGAATCAAAATGCTCCAGATGCAACTCTTTATGAATTGGAAAGGATTCAAAAAAATCAGAATGATTCAATGTATGATTTCAACCAAAAATTCAACAAGTTGCATACTAAATTCCCTCCTAGATCAAGGTTGCCAGACTTTGTTGCATTGAGTATTTATTTAAATGCATTTGATCCTAAGATAGGGTATGAGCCGAGAAGTAGATCCCCAAGAGATTTGGCTGAAGCACATAAGATTGCATTGACAATTGAAAATAATAGGAAAGTTGCTAGTGTAACTAATAAAAGAGACAATCTAAGGCCTCCTCAGCAAAATAATTATCAGTACAGACAAGAGAATACATACAAAAATAAGAACATAAATGAAAGGCCAAGGTTGCATGATATTCCTTACAATACAGACTGGAAAGATGGGAAACCTGTAATAGCCAGGCTAAGAAATAAAGAGACCCCTGATCCATTGAGCAAAAAGGGAACTTTCATGGTGAGTAATAATTACTTCTGTGAAGTTTGTAATCAGCCACATTCTCCAGACTATTATGTTGTAGCTCAAAGGATGCAAGAAGAGGGAATGTTAATGGAGAATAATGAAGATCACAAAATTTACTTGACTTTAGATACTTTTTACCGTGCTGAGGGAGGATATTCATCTTTAGAGGATGAAGGCTATGAGTATGACGTTTCTAATCAAAAGTATAATGTCCATATGGCTGAACAACATATCTTTTATGATTCTGATGAAGACTACACAGAAAATAACTAAAGATGAAATGGAGAAAATAACTATTGCAGCAGTTGAGGATGCAAGGAGTAAATATTGGTTGAGAAACAAAAAAGTGAATGAGCTAGATGGAGTTCCTGGGGGAATTTTTGTAAAAGATCAGAAGGCAACACAAGAAACTGTAAAAAAGCTAGAGAACAAGCAACATGATAAAATTAAAAAGAAGCTTGTCCAAGAGTAGAAAGTTGTAGAATTACACAAGGAAATGCAAAAGTCTGATTAGCCTAGTAAAAAAGAAAAAGAAGAAAGCAAAGGAGAAGTGCCAGAACTGAAGAAGACTGTTAAGACGGAAAACTCCTCTTTTGACTTCACACAGGCATTATCCCAGGTAAAAATGTCTATTCCACTACTTGAATTGATGAAAATTAAGGAGTATAAAGATAATGTTGTTCAGTTGATTACAAATGGGAATGAAAAACATATGAATTCTAAAGAATTCAATAGGTAGGAAAAGATAAATAATTCAGAGGTCTGTTTGGGTGATGTTTTAACAACCTCCCCACAAGTGGATCCTTTTTTCACCACATTGCTTATAAATAATAAGTTGCTGAGGAATTGTATGATAGATTCTGGTGCTGCTATAAACATTATGCCAGTAGGTGTTATGAAGCAGCTGGGCATGTGGGTTGATACATGTGAAGGGAAGTGCTATGCAATGGATAACATACTTGTACCTGTGGTAGGCATTATGAGAGGAGTTGAATTCAAACTAGCTACTTATCCATAGGTGGCTTATAATATAGATATAACAGTGATTGATACTCCTCCTCAGTTTGGGATGCTTCTGTCAAGATAGTGGACAGTAGCAGTTGGAGGAAATGTCCAGTTTGATTTATCTTATGCTACTATTCCGGTGAATGGTCAGGATGTCAAGTTGTATAGAGAACCAAGAATGCATAAGCTTGTTGAATGTGTACCTCAAGATTAGATTAATTTTTTTTGTGATGTTGATCTTGGAAGTTTTAAAATTGAACCAACTCAACTAGAATTAACCAATAGTGATCCAATTGAAAAGCATGTGGCACAAAGCTACAATGAAGTATGGAAGATGTATTTTGATGGAGCCAAGAAGGTAATGGCACTGGGATTGTATTTGTTTCACCTGAAGGTATTACTTTTAAATATTCATTTCTGTTAGCATTTGAATGTACAAAAAATGTGGCAGAGTATGAAGCTTTATTGACAGGCTTGAACATAGCTGTGAAACACAAGATTAAGTTGCTGGCTGTTTTGGGTGATTCTGAGTTGGTTGTTTCACAAATCAAATCAAAATATGCAGCAAAGCACAAAAGACTAAAACAATATAGGAATGTTGTATGGGATACAATTGAATTGTTTGATTCTTTCTCAATTGAATGGATCGACAGATCAAAGAATATAATGGCTGATTTTTTAGCAAATGTGGCACTGAAAAGAGATGACATCACATTGGCTGGGGTATCACAAATTGAGTTTAAGACAAGGCCTACTGTGCCTGATAACATCTATAATTAGAAATTTTTTGATACAAAGGCTACGGACTTTGAAATAAACACAAAGTTCTCAAGGTTTGCAAGACACAATCCCAACCACTCTTCCAGGCACTCTGATGGAGACAAACCTCAATAATGCACCAAATGACTTATTTTCCTTCCTTATGGACCCAAACCCTAGGAAAACTCTTAAGATACCCAAAAAAACTTTTTTTGAATTATTTCAAAGCCCAACCCTTTGACTTAGACACAAAACCAATTTTTCACCTTAACTAGGCTACTAGCCCAACTAGGCCTCTAGCGAAGGATTTTTGACTTTGCACTCAAAATTTCCAAAGGAACCTTCAAACTAATGATTGAACTAGATGTATTTTTTGATGATACATAACATTCTAGATTCTTTATGGCACTTGTTTTGGAGCACACCAATCAAAAATCTATTGTTTCCTCCAATTTAGGCCTAATTTGCCCACTTTTCCAAAGCAACCGCCATTTAAACTCAACCCCTAACCATGAAACTTTCAACAGTCCCTTAAAATGACTCAAAACTAAGGATTCCAAGTTTTTATGCCTCTATGATACCACTAACATTCTCAAACACAAAACCCTCCTTAACTTGCCTCAAAACTAGGGCCTCTTGAAAACTAACCTTCCAATCACTTCTAGAACTTTCTCATTGACTCTACACCATTAGGAAAACATATTTAGTCTATCCCAACTCAAAAACATACCCCTCATTAAGGCAGATCTTCTACTGTTATACCCTAGCCTCCAACTTCAAGCACTTTGCATTGTGAAATCTTGGTGTACACATCAATATTCTTCTTCCCTACACATTAGTTTGTTAAATATGTATGTTACATGTTAGGAATGATCTATTTCACAGGTCACAACAGCATTATACATTGAAATGGATCAATCATCCATGAAAACCACCAAAACTAGTGAAAATTCTATGTTATTCCTGAGGACAGTCAGTAATATGTTACAAAAACTAATTCCTAACATATATCAGATCATTAAAAAGGTTAATTGAAATTAAATACAGGTTCTTAAACCATCCAATTGATTATACATTCAAAAGGAATCAATAGATCATCAAAAAGACTCAAGAAAATGCAAGAAAATTGTGTTTTTTTCACTATTTCCTGTAACAGTCCGTACAGTCACTTCTCCAAATGCCCAACCTCCGTAAAAAATAATAATTTTGGGGTTATAGAACCATTCCCCAACTGATCCAACCATTCTTGATTGATTAAAATGCATAATTACCTCTAAAACACCTAAAACTCATTTTCCCGCCTAAAGTGGATTTTCAAAAATTTGAATTTCCATTTTGCAATTTATTAAACTCTACTATCTAAAAACCATTGGATCCTTAATACCCAACCTTATTTGACACAATAAAATCATAATAAACCTATCTAACCTCCTAGAGCATTATTTTTCCATTTACAAAGCATTTTGGTCCTAGGGTCCTTATCAGGACCCTTAGGACAGTTGACTACTTTCAAGTTCTTTCCCATTTCAAAAGCCATTATAGGCTTCAAAAGATTATAATTGATGTTTTGATTTGCTTGATAAGTCCTCCTGACCCTTGCACACTCCTGATCCTTGAAGAGCTCCTTGAAGGCCTTAGGTGCTCTTGATTTTCAATGATGATCGATCTTTTGAAATTCCTCAATTGTATAGATCAGTATGAGACCCAAGAAATTGACTTCAATGCTTTTGTTGAAGAAGTGGATGGGAAGCAAACAATGTTCGGAAAGGAAATATTGCAGCTCAAAACAAATAAACTACCCAAGGGTCTAGTGGCATTGGAGAGGCTTGTATGATGGAAATGATAGATCTCTAATGAAACAAACACCAGTCAGAAGAGAAGATATTGAAGAAGTCAACTTGGGGACTGAGATAGCACCAAGAAAGGTATACATTGGAAGGAGGATCAGCCCTGCAATTAGAAGAATGTTGATAGAGTTGCTGAGAAAATACAAGCATGTTTTTGCTTGGTCTTATGAGGATCTGAAAGCATACAGGGAAGATTTGTTTCAACATGAAATACCACTGAAGCCAGACGCCAAGCCTTTCAGACAAAAGCAAAGACCCATAAATCCAATGTTGGAACCTAAAATGCAAGAGGAATTGATAAAGCTCAGGGATGGAGGAATTATCAAACCAATCAGACATTCAACGTGGGTTTCAAATCTGGTTCCTATGAGAAAGAAGAATGGTGATATCAGATTATGTGTGGACTTCAGGAATTTAAATATGGCATCTCTCAAAGATAATTATCCTTTACCCAATATGGAGGCTATATTGCATAAGGTGACAGGGTGTGAATTGCTATCCATGATGGATGGGTTTTCTGGATACAATTAGGTTAAAGTCAAGGAATCTAAGCAATACAAGACAACATTCACAACTCCTTGGGGAACATATGTATACATAAGAATGCCATTTGGTCTCACTAATGCTGGAGCCACTTTTCAATGGGCTATGGATGTAGCATTTGCTGATTTGATTAATGCTATCATGGTGGTGTATCAAGATGACCTGACTGCTTATTCAAAAAGGGTTGAAGATCATGTGCAACATCTGGAAAAGGTATTTATTAAAGCTCTTGAATACGATTAGTTTAAATCCAAAGAAGTGTCATTTTGCAGTCACAAAGGTAAGCTCTTGGGGCATATTGTTTCAAAAGAGGGAATTAGAATAGATCCTAAAGGGTTGAAGCTATTGATAAAATTCCTATTCCCAAAAATGTCAAGGCAATACAGTCATTCTTTGGAAAAATTAATTTTGTTAGGAGATTTGTTTCTAATTTTGTTGAAGATCATTAAGCCCATATCAAAAATGTTGAGGAAAGGACAAAAAAATGGATTGCTAGGCTTTAGATGCTTTTATGTCTATCAAAAAGGCTATCAAAGAGGCTCTGTTCTTAAATCTCCAGACTTTGCAAAGCCCTTTCAGATATTTTCATTTGCTTCAATGCACACTATTGCTGTTGTTATGTTACAAAAGAATGAGGATGGTTATGAACAACCTGTTTCTTTCTTTAGTAAGTCTTTACAAGGGTCTGAGCTGAAGTATGATATAATGGAAAAACAAGCGTTTGCATTGGTAAAATCCACAAGGGCATTCAGACCATATCTTGTTGGAGCAAAGGTGATTGCTTATGTCCCTCATGTTGTTGTCAAGGATATTTTGACACAATCTAAAGTTACAGGGAAAAGATGCAGATGGATCAACAGGATTCAAGAATTTGACATGTAGATACAGATCACTAAGCTGGTAAGAGGTCAAGGCCTGGCTAAGCTGATGGCAGAATCAAATATTGAGGCAAGTCAAGTATGTAATGTAGAAGAAGGAACTACAATTGCAAGCATTGAGCACACTCATTGGTATACTGGTCTTATGCATTATCTTAAATACATGAAGTGTCCAGATGGATTGAGTGATAGCCAGAGGAGAACTTTGAAGTTGTAGGCATCCAAATATGTTTTTATGGATGGCGATCTGTTTTGGAAAAACAGGGATGGCATATTGTTGTTATGTTTGGATGAGTCACATGCCAAGCATGTTTTGAAGGAAATGCATGAAGGAGTTTGTGGAGGTCATTATTCAGCAAAGACAACTGCACACAAAATTCTCAAGGCTGGGTATTTTTGGCCAAAGATTTTTAATGATTCTTTTACACATGTGAGAAAATGTGAAGCTTTCCAAAAAAATTTTGGAAGATTGAAGTATCAAGGTGCTTTGCCACTTTGACCTTTGCAGGTCGATGCCCCTTTTCATCAATGGGGAATTGACTTCATTGGAGAAATATAGGAGAAGTCAAGTGGAGGACATAGATGGATACTAGTTGCCACTGATTATTTTATGAAGTGGGTGGAGGCAATCCCAACCAAGCAGGCTACGAGTAAAGTTGTGAAAAATTTCTTGATGGACAACATTATCACCAGATTTGGTACACCATTGAGGATAATCACAGATAATGGGATGTGTTT
>VDFB02000003.1:294595460-294677823 GCA_007258455.2 Sequoia sempervirens | reverse complement strand
TGATATATATATGAGATGATGATTTTGATGTGATGTGATGTGTATCATTTATTTATGCATGTATTGATGATTCTACGTCTATATGTTGTGCAATGATGTTATGGTGTTATATGATGTATTTATGGATGCCTTTATTTCCGATGATATATGCATTATGTAATGATTATGACTAACAGATCTATATTATGTTATTGACTTATGATATGCAGATATATTTATGTGATATGTGATGATGTTGCAGTCTATATGATGTTTTGAAATGATATGGAAATGATCTATGGTGTATACACGAAATGATGTGAATCATGCTTATATATGAAATGATTATGGATGGATGTACGCTTTGCATGTGATGGATTTTTATGTTTCTATTTATGTTTATAATGATGTGGAAAGAAAAATGATTGTGATGTTATTTATGAGATGATATGGATGATTAATGGACAATATAATGCAATGTAAATGCAATGGTCGTGTTTTATATGATGTGTATTGATGATACAAATGAGATGGTTTTAAGATGCTTAGAATAAAAAATATTATCCTAAACATGTTAAATGTATGTGATGCATTTACTGTGATGTGATGTAATATATGAAATGATATGTTAATGCAAAGTGGTATGATGATGCTTAATGTAAAATGAATGTAATGTGGGAGATGACTTTATAATGTTATGCGAATATGTATGCAATGGATTATCTATAATGCTTATGTACCTATTATGTATGATTATGTAGTGGGTGATAGTGTGAAATGGTTATGAACTATTTATGCAAATGGATGTTATGCAATGATTTATGTGATGTAATGTAATGAGAAAGGGATGTGTAAATTTATGGAAAATGCTTATAATACCATGTTTATATGATGATGAAAATGCAATGCATGTGTTTCCTATATGATATGTTTATGCAATATGCTAATGATTGATGGATGCAGGATCGATGATGATGATGATAATGATGATCAACTATCATAGTACCTTGTTAGTGTGACGAGCAAGAAGGAATGAAAGAGAAGAAGTCATTTCAACAAGACACAAGATGATGATTACTTGCCGAGGAGTTAGGATTTTCAAAGGGCCAATTTCCTTATGTTTGATGACACACATAGTACAATGCATCAAGTTATAGAGAACTAGGATGGAGTTGTACCTAGTGTGATGGATTTTGAATTGAAAAACAAATAGGAGTATCCTTGTTCACACCTAACATACGGAAACCTTACTAGGATGTGTATTTAAGGGTTAAATTTAGGTTAGATTAGATGTTAGCAAATCATTAAAGAATAATAAACCCAAAGAACTATGAAGTACAAAGGAAATTAAAAGAAAGAACGATTATACCAATTCTTTGAATCTTCCATGATTACCTCCATAGCACCTCCTAGCTTGCAAGATATGATTGATTCCCTCAGATTGTGTGAGCATTTTGATTATGACATTGTCCTATGCAAGTTTTGAAGGATTTAAAATAAATGCCTATGCCTATGCCTATGACAAAATGATTCTCAAATACTAAATAACTCTAATATGAATGCGCCAAAATAATAAAATCTAAGTGTGTAATCTCAAAATGTGAGCAAGATAGCATTTTATAGAAAATTCCATTTTGAATGGATGGACAAGATCGACTTTCGACAGAGACCTAAAATCAGAGGAGAAGATTTAATCTGACAATCCCTAATCAAGGTTAGGGAAAAATCATTAAGTGAGTGGTCGAGATGTCATCTGAGAAAATCAAATCAGTGGTAGAGAATAAATGTGATAATTAATTAGAAAAATAAAGATTTTCAAAAATCAAGAAGATAAAGACTGCCTGATTTGTGAGATTCAAAATATCAAGAAGATAAGAGTTGAATTGAAGATCAGATTTGGAAAAACAATAATTTGCTCAATTACTTGATTTTTGGAAGAAAGTTGCCAATTTGAATTAAATCAACTCAAAATATGGATTTTTTGAGATAATAAATAATTGATTTTCAGATTATTTACTAAAATGAACTGTCAGTCAAGAATGTGATATCATTTTAAATAATTAACTTATTTAAAATGAGAGAAATGTTAATTTTGACAATTAAATAATTAAAAATAATTATAATTTATTTATTTAATAATCATGAAGAATACAAGAGACATGAATTAATTAAATAATAATGTATTATTTAATTAATAGTTGAATGTGGACCAAGGACATAATTAAATGTCATAATTATGATAGGATGAAAGTGGTAAAAATAGAGCTTGCAGGCCTAGGTCATTTTTAAGTGTCTACGGGATGCACTTTAGAGGTTTCAAACACCTTGGACCAAAACACAGAAAGGTATAACCAATCAATGCAATAGTCAACAAGTTTCCCAAAACTTCCTCCATACATACCTAACAAAGCAAGTATTCACCAAGGTTATATTACAAGAACGTCCAACAAGCATAACAGACAAGATATAATGATCATTGCCCCATTCCTATTTCTCTAAATCCTCTGTTCGGATATCATCAAGAAGTCCTTGGAATGAACACATTAAGATAAGTCAAAAGATAAAGATAAAGTAAACAAACAAGTTGATGTTCTTCAATACTGTTAACCAAAAGGGGATGTGTTTTTAAGGATAAGTACCAAAACTATTGCCAAAAGATAATTCCCATTGTAGGAAGGATACATCCTAGGACATGTTTGTGGATGGCGGCACGTCATTTCGTTTATCCTAAGTGTTCTTTCAAATGATTGATATGGGACCAAATGGATGATAGGTTATCGACACAAAGAGTTGACCAACTTATTTACATACTGACTTAGACCTAAGACTTGACATTTTGATTTTTCACTTTTCACATGCTAGACTTGTTTATGATTATCTTACCAAATATTGAGGATGATGATAATTTATTATGAGTGATGTTATTGCGGGTGTAAGCGAGATGAGACAGATAGATTTTTTCAAATATTTGGATGTTTTTGGAGTTTTGCAATGTTTTGAGGCTGTTTTTGGTATTTTTTAAATTTTCAACTATTTTGATTTTTTTTTCCAATGTTTTGGGGTTTTCTGAGCTTTTGACCAAGAGACTAACCTAAATACCTATCTTAGGGGCCTTAGGGACTGATCAACAGATTAGCCTTGCCTACGTTATACACACAGAGACCACATAGTTCGATTGATGATTTGACCAATTTACAGATGATGATATACATGGTGAGATGTCAGTTTATTATGACAGACTCCTAAAGGGCTGACCTAAGTTTCTTGGGGGATGATCAAAGATCAACCTTGCCTACGTTCAAGGCTTAGAGACCGTGAGTTTGACAAGACAATTTTGTTTTTAATTTTTGATTGACTTTTGACCCTCGCTTTGGGATTTTGATATGTTTCAAGGATGTTTCTTTTGGATTTTACGGTTTGATGTTTTGGATTTTCCATGTTTCGGATGTTTTTGTATTTTCCGATGTTTTGTAGATGTTTGTGGATTTTCCACTTTTTGATGTTTTTTGGATTTTCCTCGATGTTTGTGACCTTAAGAATATACATGAACTTATCCAATGGAGAAATGTCCTCAAAATATGGATACAATAGACTACTCCAATAAAGGCAGAAAAATCCAACCTCAAGGATGTACAAGTAGTACTGTGGAGGGATCATGATACTTAACACGTGACTGCTTAAGTGATGCGGATGGGTGGATGATTGATGGATGAGATTTGAACCTGGTGGATGATGAAACATAACATGGGGTGCATTTAACAAGCCGTAGGAGTTCTTAGGATGGAAGGTGCTTATTTTAACATGGCACCTATTTTCCGTGTTTTCACTAAGGTATTTTGTCCAAAGTGCTAAATCAAGTGGAGCCACTAGAGGACATTTTCTCTTAATGTTTTTAATCCTTTTTCTAATTTTTTTTGAAATTTTTTGCTTTTCATTTCTTTTTGTTGTCACTAAGATGTTTGTTTGCCGTGTTTTCTAAAGTAAATCCATTTTTCAAGACATTTTCTACCTGACTTTGGTTCTATATCCCTCGAAAGATTTGTACAAAAACTTTTGAGATGAGAGCTTATTCATGGGCTCTTGCAGCAGGTTCCCCTTCTGTTTCTTTTGGATAAATTCAATATGCCCCTTTGATTTTATATAATTTGCTATGATGACAAATGGTCCCAACCAATTGGGTTCAAATTCTTCCCTTTGCTTGATTTGGTATATTCTTCTAATTCTCCTTATTACCGGCCCGAATTTGAAAGTCCTAATTTGATTTTCTTATTATAGCTCATTTTGAGTCTATTTTGATAGACTTGCAAGTGATTTAAAGCATCTATACATCACTCATCTAGTAGCTCCAGCTCATTCAATCTTGATACTCGGTACTCTTCATCTGTGATGAGCTTTTGTAGTGATATTCTGAGTGATGGGAGCTTGATATCAATGGGGAGTAATCAGCTGATCTCAGGATCAGGAAAAAGGTGGCACCAAAAGGATGTCGGGTTCGAGGGCCCAGAGGGCTTGTTGTACTATGACCTATGTCATTGGATCATTTTCTTGAGGGGATTTTCAAAATGGTTTTGTTTGTAGCTTCCATTGGCCACATTTTAGGATAGTATGGGGTAGAGAAGCAATGTTGGATTTTGAATTTTTTGCATAAGTCATGAACCTCATGATTCTTGAATGGTGTCCCATTATCTGAGATAATGGCTTGTGGAACACCATAGCGTAAAATGAGATAGTTTAGGATGAACTTTGATATATGTTTCCCCGAAGAGTATACATCATGGGTATGGCTTCCACCCACTTAGTAAAGTACTCGTGGGTGGATACAGGATGAATTTGTGACATTAGATGAAGCGGGAGTGATTTTTCCAATGATAATAAGCCCCACTATGAAAAGGGCTATGGTGTGATGATAGGATGAAGCTCTTGAGCTGAAGCATGGATGAGGTCCCCATGCTGCTGATGTTGTAGACACTTTCTGACATAGTCATGTGCTTCTCTTTCCATTATGGGTCAATAATACCCCATCCTCATTAGTTTCTTGGCTATAGTCATTCCACTCGAGTGTGAACCATAGATACCGTTATATACTTCAAATAGAGGTCAGTCTACTCAAGATTTTAAGTAGCTGAGTAGGGTTCCTTCTATGCTTCTGTTTTATATAGGGTATCTCCTGTGATGATGAACTCAGATGCCTTTTTTACAAAGGTTCATTTTAGTTTGAGGGGTAAGTTATGCATGACTCTATCTCAAGGTATGTATAAAATGTCGTGGTACCAAGGATCACCAGACCAATGGGGATTTCTGACACAAATTTGATTTTGGTAATTCCCTAATGTAGGCAATGCTAGTTTGCATCTATCGTGAATTCATACTGAACAAGTTGTGGGGATATCCAAAGTAAGGATCAATTGTTGCCATGGCATCTTCCTCGATCTGTTGGTGGCTCTAGGAATATGCTCAAATATAATTTTGATGAAGGATTCTTTTAGAGTCTACACCAATTTCTTGTATGGAGTGAGCTTGTCGTCCTTGGTTTGGTATTCATCGTTCACTTGATTTATTATCAATCGAGAGTCTCTCAGATACTTTGAGAGCTATAATGTTCCACTGTGACTTGGCCTCAGACCTATGGTTAAAGCCTCTACATTCTCGTGAATGCTATTGGTGCAGTGGAAATGCCAGCTTGTAGGACCTTTTGGTATGCAATCCCTTTGTGGGGTGATAAAGAAGACACTGCCCTCGATCCATGCTGCATGGTTTCACAAAGAAAGTTTCCATTGGTTGGCTATACGATTGAAAATAGATTCGCTTGGAAACTCGAGACAAGAGGATTCTCTAAATAGACAGTGCTTCCAAGTTGATCTGTGATGACTTGGCCTTTCATTTCTTTCCGCTCCACATAGTCAATGTCGTATGCTGACAGTATCATCACCCATTTGGCCATTCTTCCTGTAAGAATTGCTTTTGACAATAAGTACTTGAGAGGGTCAATTTTGGCGATGAGTTTTATTTTTTGTGCCAACATATAATGTCTGAATTTCTGTGATGCAAACACTACTGCTAGGTATGCTTTCTCTATGAATGAGTAGTTTAACTCATGACCGACCATTGTTCTACTAATGTAATAGATGGCCTTTCTGTTCCATTTTCATCATGTTGAGCTAGGAGAGCTCCAAGGGCTATTGATGTTGCTAATACGTAGAGAATTAATGGTTTTGTTGGGATTGGTGGCATTAAGACCAATGGTGTCAGTAGATATTATTTTATTTTATTGAATGCCTCTTCACACTTGGTATCCTATTTGTACGCTAATCCCTTGTGAAGTAGGTGAGAGTATGGGTTTTTTTTGTCCACTAATTGTGCTATGAATCTTTGAATGGATTGGAGCCTGCCTTGGAGACCTCTCAATTGCTTTAATGTTTTTTGTGCCTCCATTTCAAGGTTGCTTGATCTACCTCAATACCTCTCATTGACACTATATATCCTAGAAGCTTTCCTGATTGTACACCAAAGATGCACTTCTTTGGGTTTAATCTGACCTTGTACTCCTCCAACCCCCAAAATGGCACTTAGGGTTGCTATGTGATCTTTCTCTTTCTAGACTTGGCTAGAATGTCATCAACATAATCTTTGACTCTTATGGATCATGTCATGGAATATCAATGTCATGGCCCTTTGGTATGTTGCTCCTATGTTCTTTAAGCCAAATGGCATCATATTCCAACAAGTAAGTCCCCCATGGACAAGTGAAAGTCATCTTATGTTGGTCCTCTTTAGCTATCATGATCTGATTGTATCCTGAGAATCCATCCATTAGTGACAACATTTTATGTCCAGCTGTCATATCTATGATCATGTCAATGTTTGGAAGTGGGAAGTCATCTTTCAGACATGCTTTATTCAAGTCTCTAAATTCTGTGCAGATTCTGATGCCCCCATCGGGTTTTGAGACAGGTACCAAGTTTGACACCCATTTTGGATAATATATTGGTCAGATGAATCCCACATCTAATAGATTTTTTAGCTCCATCTTGACTAATAAGGCAATCTGAGGGTACATTTTATGAAGCTTTTGTTTAACAGGATTTGCTTCTGGATATACTGCTAAGTGGTGAACCACGATTTCTGGATCAAGTCCTAGCATTTCAACATAGCTCCATGTGAAGTTTATCTATCTCTCTCTTAGGAAGGATGCTAGGAGCTCTTATTCCTCTGATAGTAATGACTCCACATAGAATGTGATGTGTAGGGTTTCCCCTATTCCTAGATTGACCAGATTGCATCTTTCTGCCAGGACTGCTAATTTTTCTTGATGAAGAGATTTGAAAGGAAGATTGAATCCCCCATCCTCGGGTGCCTCAGAGAGGTTTTCACAGTTGGATGCATCCTTTCTTTTTACTTTTTTCTGGTCAGAGAGTGCCACATTGTGGTTTTCACTCAAAGACTTAGATATTACTCTTAATTTTTCACTTTTGTGACTGAGGGATTCAATCGTTTCCCTATAATAGCCATGTGTATCTAGCTCAATTATGAACTCTGCTTTGTGATCCCCACATAGAATGTTATCTCGCAGTCCCATGAATTCTGAGAGCACCTCATCATTTTTGAATGTATCAAGAATTGGTGCTCCTTGTTGGTCATAGTCAATGAGTTGGGGATATACTAGGCGGATTTCATGATTTTGGTGGTCTGATTCAAAAGATAGGGTGCTAATCATGCAAAGATTGGTATCCTCAAATAGCCTAGGTAGGTTGGTCATGGGATCCTGATCATCACTACTACTATAGACATTAGTTATGTCAAATATGAAGTTATCTATGACATGACCTATAGATACTGGTAAGCATAGTTTTGCCGCGGTTGGTTGAGGAGGATTATTAACCCTTCTAACTGGAGGACTTTGGCCACGTATGGTTATACTCAGAGGGGTACATCCAGGACCAAGATTTTTTATTTCTCGCATCTCTGGAATGATAGGTATTATAATCCCATTGTCATTTTTCCCAAGTCTTTGATTTTTGTCATAGCCCATTGTGAGCATCATTTACAGACCCTTTCTTCTGTCATCCATTGGTAAATCAGCTACTGGTCTCTCATCTTGATATAGCATATGAGATGGATCTGCCTCAATAACTTCTTGACCAAGGTCTCCCCAACTTGTAAAGTTGGGATAGTCTTCAGGAGATGTTTGGGATGTGGAGGCTTCATTTATTTGTAGATGTCCTCATGATCTAGGAGATTGTGGTAACTCTCCTACCACAAAAGCATTTTTAAGGATCGTGTAGTTTCCACAACCATTATCTTGGATGATGACCTTAATGTTAGAGATGGTAGGAATGGCGAGAGTGACAGGTGTCTCTTTCACAGAGGTGGATGTGAGAGTGGTGGGATCAATGTATGGTGTAGATGGACCCTCATCATTTTTTGGTACTTGGGGGATTTTATAGTACTTTGCTTAAAGGCTTTTGCAATAGGAGAAGGGTTCAGGATCTCCATGGATGGTAACTTCTTGTCCTTCATGTGTAAATTTAACACATTGATGGAAAGTTGATGCTACTACCTTCATTGCATGAATCCATGGACATCCTAGGAGGATGTTATATGGCAAGTCAAGGTCCAAGAACTGACAAGTGGTTTCCTTAATAGATGGCCCTACTTGAATAGGGATTTTGATTGTGCCCTAGGACACTCTTTCTTGATCATCATATGCTCTTATTGTGATACCCTTTCCTTTGTCAATAGAATCTTCTAAGATTTTTAATTGTTTGATGAGCTTGAGAGAACAAATATTCAAGCTCGCATCTCCATCCACCAAGACCCTTTTGAATTTTCTCTTATGTACTATGACTTCTAAGTGGAGCGCAAGGTTGTGAGATGGTTGAGCGGGGAAATCCTCGTCGGAGAATGTGAGGAGATTTGGCATAATGATATTTCTGACCATAGCTTGGAATTGTTCTACATCAAGATCTGTGGGGATAGTGGATGAAGCCAACACTTCCTCAAGGATTTTCTTATGGGTAGATGAGATTTTTAGTAACTCCATGATGGAGATTTGTGCTGGTGTTCTTTTGAATTGATCTAGGACATTGTAGCCATTGGGGATAGATCTAGATGTAGGGACTCTATTTGGCTGGGATGATCCTGCGATGGTAACTTTGTCACCTCTTGTGGTGACTCCACAATCAGCATGGGCACCTTTGATGGTGATGATTGTGCTGTATTCATCTAGGGAGGTGACGACAGTTTCATAGACATGATTCACATTTGTGTGGGTGCCTTTCCCCTTATTATTGTTATTATTTCCTTTATTGCCATGGTTAGGCATCAGATTTGTGTATATCTTAAGGTCTTGATTTCTTGTTGGTTGTTTCACATTTATAATTATTTGATCAATGAGATCTTGAATTATGTTTTTTAGCCTTATACAACTATTCGTGGTATTCCCTTTGATTTTATGGAAGTCACAAAGTTGATTCTCATTATACCAAGGAGGTTTCACATCTGGTTCTTGGCAATTTGTTGTGTAATTTTTGCACACACGCCTCGCTAAAAGTAGGGACCCTCTTTTGCTTTCGCTTTTGGTTTTTAGCCCTTTTATTTTGAGGATTTACCTTGCCTTGGCATAAGCTTAAAATATTTATCTTTCTTTCCTAAGTGATTCCCCTAAGTTGCACTTTGAAAATCTAAGTTCTAAATGAAGTTCAGGTTTTTACCCCAATTCAGGATTTTCTGCTCCATCCAAATTTTCCCAGATTTCATTCAAAGTCCGGCGAAGAAAATTACCACTGTAGTTCAGGAAATCTAGGACTTTGCAGAATTCCACCTAGACTGGATTTTTTTGAAATTCCATTTTTCCATCGGGTTTCCGAGTTTCTTCAGCTTGTCTTGTCGATTGCATTTATGATCACTCGTACCAATTGTGAGGGATGTATTTAATCAATTTTTGGGGGTTTTCTTTCTATTATGCTTTATCATTTACATTCTATTGAGTTGGGGTGTTTGATCTTGTGGTGCTTTCCTGAATTTGGGATGCTAAACCTTCGAATTGTGGGATTTGGTAGTTGTTTTTTGGCGTCAGTGTCGTCAAAGCTTTCTCGAGCGTTCAGGATTTCTGTTTGTCATTGCTATAATAATTTCCTTTTCATCAAATGGTATGTATGTGTTGCCTATTTTTTTTTGATGAATGTGAGTGGTCCTTTGGTGTTCTAGACTTTTGATAGTTAGTCCTCAAGGGAGAGTATTGGCTAATCTTAACCCTGTCTCTATTGCATAGACTTTTGATATGCTAGACATATAACATGTGGTAGCATTCAATATGGAGGCATCTAAGAGGTAATATGAGGAGGAGATTGTTAAGTCACAACAGGTTATCAATTCTTGTTTTGAGAAGCCAAAGTCTCATTTCTCAAAACTGCCTAAGCAGTTGCATAGGGAAAAGTTTAAACAAGAAGTCTATGATGCCATCACATTGCTTAGCCAGGTGGTAGGCCTAAAGAGTGCAGGTATGTTCAAGAATTTGATGTTCCATGTCATTGTTAGGATGGAGTAGGAAAATATTAATTATCATTCGGCAGGTGTTATAAGTAGGGTGATTCATGAACAAATGTGTAATGTGCTACAGACTAAGACATTCACCATGACTTCCCATTTAGTGTACGCACTTGCAAGATTCCATCCCTATAAATGATTGAGCACAAGAGGAGTATTTGGACAGGATCTAATCTATGAAGTTTATCCTCAACTACACTTAGGAAGCCCAAGTTATAGGAGGGTGAATGATGCATTCACCATGCACATCACTAGATTGCTCCAAGGTGTAGAGCATGTAAGAATATCAGATGATGCTAAGGAGCTAATCAAAAGGTATGGGGCATGGTTCATATAGTTTCCCACCTTCTCCTACATAAGAATTGATGGTTTTCAGAGGGCTCCATATAGGCTTCCAAGGTATCCCACAGACCATGTTATACTTCTAGAGGTCACGAGGAAAATATGTGACTTAGATGCCATTGTAAAGAAAGATAAGCATAAAACTGGATTTGGTGGAGATTTTCCTCTGAAGATAGGTACTAGCGAGGGATGCCCTTCAATTAATTCAGCCTATGCTTTTCAGGAGGAAATGATCACGCTCTCTTGGGTTGTCTTACCATTCCAAAAGGCTAGGTTTTGATATCATTGGTGAAGCACAGAAGAAAACCAGCAGGGAATACCACCATAGAGATGACATAGAAGACTACTGGGCCAATAGCAAGGATGAGTTTGAGGTAAGAAAGAAGAAATTATCTAGACTCCTAGTTGATGTGGTCCGAATTTATAGTGTGAAAATGGTTCCTGATCAGGTGGAAGATGATGGAGACATAATCCAAAGTCATGACTATGAGTCGATCAAGGATAGACCAATTGGAGAAGTAGACTGGTTGGAAGAAGATAAAACTGAATTGGAACAAATCATGACCCCTGTGATGAAATACACCAAGTTGTGGCTCAAGCACAAGGTGTGGGAGCTTGAGAGTGAAGTTGTTCCATGTACCTATAATCTGATGGGGGATCTAAAATCCCATTCCACTTCTGAGGAGTTGGCTGAGGAAGATCCTAAGGGCAAGACCAAGCTGGATTCTCCCTTTAAGATTAAGATCAAAGGTTCCCAAGAAGAAGAGCAGGAGAAACAGAGGAAACCTAAAGCAAAGAAGATGACTCCTACTTCAAAGACAAAAAAATTTGTAGTGGAAGAACTCGGTGAAGGAGAAGAAAAGGACGGTGCCCCAACACCTAAAATAAGGAAAACAACAAGGGGTTTAAGAAAGAAGGGTGGACCTTCCAAGGAGAAAGGTGAAACTAATCCTTCAGGAGTGGTAAATGTAGAAAGTTTTGGAGAGAAGATGCATGGATACACAAGGAGATCAAGAACTCCTTATCCCAAGCACGATGTGCCAAAGAAGGATATTCCTCCAGCAACCTTTGCTGCAGAAGAACATAAAGAGGCTTCTCCACTCCATGATCCACATGGTGCATCAGAACAACAAGCAGATGTGGAGCACCTATCAAGTGAAGGGGGAGAATTTTAGGAAGGTGAGCTTCATAGTACAACTGTATAAATTGATAAAATCCTATAGACTCCCTTGGTAACCTACGAGGATTCTCCTACTAGAAGTGAAGAAGACAGATCTCCCCAAAAAGAGGGATCACCTATTAGGATTCCATTACCAGTGCATCAAGAAGAGGAGTATGGTAGAGAAGAGCATGATAAAGATGAAGAGTTTCTTGAGAAGCAGCAAGATACACCCAAGGGTCAATAGGA
Organism: Sequoia sempervirens; assembly: GCA_007258455.2. Lineage (NCBI taxonomy): Eukaryota > Viridiplantae > Streptophyta > Pinopsida > Cupressales > Cupressaceae > Sequoia > Sequoia sempervirens. The sequence continues at coordinate 294,665,549 of VDFB02000003.1, read as the reverse complement.
TGAAGTGGGACAAAGTGAAATACAATCATAGTCTGCTATTCTAGGTTGGGTTGATAAAGAAATAAAGAGAAAAAAAATTGTTGTGGATGATACCCCTCCCAATTGGGATGAGCTACTGGCAAAAATAGGAAAAGGTAAAGGAAAGAAGAAGGATAGGATCATCTCCTAGATCGAAAGGGATGAAGCAAACAACAGAGTGGTCCACATTGCTACTCCTACCATAGAAAATAATAGAGATGAGGTTACTGGGAGTGATTACAACATGTAGACTATCAACTTAGGACCCACCTCCATGGAACAGGATATGAAAGAATATGAGGGTTCAAGTGCTGCGATCTTGGGAAGATTGAGGAAAGAAGCACAAGATAAACAAGAGTTGAAGAAAGAGAATGAAAGACTTAAGAAATATTTGGAAGATCTGATGAAACCCCTGCAATCCATTAGTTCCTCATTTTCTACTACAAGTTTCCTGCCCCAAGAAAACTATATTTGAGCTGGAAAGAATGAAGGCCACTACTCTTGCCATAGCAAACTGGTTACAAGGGGTGCCAACTAAAGGAGATGATGCTATCAAAGACATCCTTTCAACTAGAGGAGATGCAATGAGGGAAATATATTGGTTGAAAGATGTATTGGCTCAAGATAAAGAGGATGTAGATCTCCTATTGTAGAAGACCAAGACCATCATGGAGTACACTAAGGATAAGTTGGTGAGTGATGGAATTCTCCCTTCCTCTAGAGTTGCAGAACCTTGGGAATGGTTTGAAGCTTTGCAAATAAGGCATAAGGTTTTGAAGAAGATATATAAGTAGAGGAGGAAAATTAAGGATGCCCTGACTGATATCCATGATAGATGCATTTCTTTCTTTGAGGTGATGATAGGGATAAGGAAGTTCACACCAAAGCATTTGAGCTGTGAACAGTTGAAGAAATGGTGGTGGGATGTATATTCTATAGTCATTGAGGATCTAGTTATTGATCATTAGTTGGATGATGTGGCCACTTATATTGCAGTCATTGATAGATATTAGACCAATAGGGTTGAATGGGATAAGTCGGTGGAGCAATCAAGGGAAAATATTAAATCCATTGAAAGAAGAATTTAGGTTTTACCTTTGCCACCTATAGCCGACTTGGACAAAGTAATTTTGATGGTGCATGATAGGATGTATCTAAATAAAGACAAAGGGGAAGGTAGTTAATGCAAGGCTACATCAGAATTTCTACTTCCCTATTATTTTGCATGCATTGGACCAAATTCTATTGGAGATCCCAGGCCGACCTGGATGGAGTTCATGCATTTAATGCATATTCTATTTTATTTTGAATTCCTCTTGGACAACTTGTTTTGTGGACATTTATTATTATTGTAAATTCTGATTAGGCTGACATGCCTTGGGGGTTTCTATAAATATGGCATTCTACCTCATTTGTAAGGGCTAGATAGACAGATAGATAGTTTTGATGCTAGAGCGAATTAAGCAGTAGAGCAAGAGTTAGAAGTTAGTTCATTTTCAAGAAAGTGTTGTAATAGAATACTGGAATTGTTTCTACTTTGGGTGATTCAAAACAATTGGAGACATTGTGCTTTTGGTGAATTCTCTTGTGTTGATTTATCTTGCATGGTTCTTGTGATTCTATCTTTGGAATTGCTTAAGTAATTTGATAAATGCATTAGGTTTAATGTTAGATAAATTGATAGTGTTTATGATTTTGTACTTGAAGTGTTGCAGTAATCTCTAGTCCATACTTTTCACAACCAACTGATTGTTAGTTGCTTAGCAAAGTTAGCTTGTACTTCTATATTAATCGTGCTTAATTCAATTGTGAAGTTTTACTCATTTTGATTGCAATAGGGTTGTTTTGAATGAATGTTCACGATCTAAAAATATTTAACACCTTAGAATATTGCACTATTTTTATAAGATTGCAAATCCATCTAGGTCAAGTAGAAATCATTTTCTGAGGGATTGCTCCATTTCAAGTGTTTTCCATTTGCATTGTTAATCTTATAGTTAGTGTTAAATCTAGAAGTCTCTCTGGAACCCTTATATTTTGTTATTTATTTTATCATTTGGGTTAGATTTAGGATTGAAGTATCATCATATTGCTAGATCTGATAAATTAAAGATTCAGTATCTGCTTGTAGTAAGGTCCCATTGTGATTACCAACATTTTCACATTTATCACTGAGTTGTTTATGCATTGTCAAGACCTGGCATTAGAGACCTTAGGGTTATCTCTTGAGGCTTGTTGATAGAGATTTACCTTTCAAGGGAGATAGGATTTCTATATTCTGTCAGAGTTGTTGTTGTGTAGAAAACACCATGAAAAAATTGGCACTAGAAGGAGGGCCTGAATAAGCATGATGGATCAATTTTTGTTTGCCATCTCTCTTGAAAGATTTAGAAGAAGAACTGGATCTACTCCAGTGGAGGAGGAATTTCAAGAGTTACCAATCCCTACTAGGTCAAGAAGGGCCAACAGAAGGGGAGAATCATCATCCACCCAACCATCTCCATCATCCCCATCTACATCAAGTTCATCTGAGTCTGAGTCTGAGGACATTCCCATTCAACATCCTCAGCCAGCCATAAATCAGCCATTACCACCCCCACCTCCACCAATGGCTTTCCTAGCTAATAACCCATCTCCATTGAGTTTCGCTAATTACAATGTCATTCCCAAGAACCTTGAACATTTTTGTTCAAAGTTCCATGTTAATGATCCCAATAGAACTACTAAAGAACACATCAGGATCTTTCAGACTGGTTTTAAGGATAAAGGAATCAATCATGAGGATGTAGCATGTAGACTCTTTCCTTATTCCTTGGGAGAGGATGCATTCTATTGGTACAATCATTTACCTGTTGGGTCTATCTAGAATTGGACTGAACTAGAGACTGCATTCTTGTAGAAGTTTAGGATTCCCATTAGTCCCAATGAGTTCTATCTTTAGTTCACTAATGTTAAGAGCTAAGTCCATGAGCCTATAGGGTCCTTTAACAACAAGTTTCATCATGCCTATACCCGACTGCAGACCCCTTATGTTGTCGATGAACCCACAACTTTAGAAGTCTATTATGAGGGACTTGATAGTTTGACAGCTACTTTCATGAAATGGAGAAACAACCCTCCTAATACCCTACTTGATGCATATGTTGAGGCTTTGAAGGTTAGCACTACTTTAAGGAAACATTTTTTTGGGCCTTTACTATCATTAGGACCCACTGCTCACCCTGGACAAGTCCCAACTATCAACCAGGCTCTTGCTAATCACAATCCCATCATGAATCCAATACCTTAGTTGCCTTTGCTCCCTCACCCAGGACATCCTATGAGTCAAGTTCCACCCACAATCAACTACCCTAAACAAAATGTAAATCAACCTCTTCATCCATAGCCTCAGGATAGTTTTCCCATGTATCTGTAGAATTCTAAAGTGTTAAACCAATCATTGAATGCCAATACTATAGTAGGATATCCCCAAAATAATGTGAATCAGCCTCCATATAGAAATCTTGACAAGGAGAGACTGGATGAATTGACTGAACAAGTGAAGAAGCTGAATATGGAGGTAACTTATTTGAGGAACCAGAATAGTCAGTTGCAAGCTGCTCAGAGAAATATGCAGTCCAATCATAACAGGGAAAGTTGAGAAAATCAACAAGGACAACATTTTGATAGGGGGCAACATCCTGAAAGAGGATATAACAATGAAAGAGGATATAACAATGATAGAGGGTATAATAATGACAGAGGAAAAAATTACAATAAAGGATAATCCTCAGGCCAAAACTTTGATAGAAGGCAAGTTGATGGACAAGGCTTTGACAAGAGACAACCACCTAGATAGAATAGAACTTGGAATACGAGGCCTAATAATGGATGAGTCCCTACCCCATTGGATCAACCAGTCAATCAACCATTCAATCAAGAGAAGCCTCCAAATGGTGTATATTTAGTTGAGGCTACTTTATCAGGATGGTGTAGGCTCCATAAAATGAGTCAACATTCTGAGTTAGATTGTCAAGAGTTTTAGACGACAGCTTCAATTTTTCAGTATGAAGTGGAGAATAATGCAGGTAGTCAGGAAATGGTGCCATTTACTCCCTTTGATTCATCAGTGTTGGTATTGAATCATGCTCCTTTTCCTCAAAGCAAGGAAAATGTAATTGAAGAAGAATAGGACCAGCTGAAGGAAGAGGTAGACCAGGTGTGCAATGGAGATGAGATTACACAGTTGTTCAATGAAAATCCAGTGAATGAAAATGGCCCCATGGATGAAGAAGAAGCTTATGTTGAAGAGGTACAGACCTTCCAGAGGCCTGTTAAGAAGTATGATCTGAGGGACCTGCCACACAGACATCCATAGGTTGGAGGCCCCTTCACCAGCTCCATTCCACCAAACAACTTCACTACGCCTCCAAATCCTATTGCCAGCAATAATCCACCACATCCTTAGGTGTCTAGGCAATATTTATCTAAAGATCAGGGACATATGGACATGTCAAAAGAAAGAGGTGTTGATGCAAACAAAGACAGGGTGGTGGAATACCCAAAGGAGACCCCTGCTGATTTGAGTGAGGAACAGCTGGCCATCTATGTTCTAGAAGAACTCAAGAAGCTAAAGGTAAGTCTCTTTGCATTTGAGTTATTGAGAATTCCAACCATCAAGAATGCAATTCTAGGAGCTTATAATGTAAATTTCATATCACAAGATAAATCAGTTAGTGAAAGTGTCAAAAAAGTATCTAGTTCTCAAACGGTAGGAAGGCGAGATCAGACTCATACACAAGTCCATGTGCCTCCTGGAGATAAGGGAAAAGAGAAGAAAAAACTCAAGTTGCTCAAGTGGATACTCCCTTAACTCCGTTTCAAGGGAAAATAGACACTCCTCCATTCCTGATCTATGTTCGTATATTTGGTAAGAACTTACACAATTACTTGTTAGATTCAGGTGCTTCTACCAATGTAATGCATTTTGGTTTCTATAGAGCTTTGGGTATTACTCCTATTGATTCCCAAAAGAAAGTTACTCAGCTGGATAGGACTGAAGTTAATGTTGTAGGGGAGTTAAACATGATTCATATGCAGGTTGCTTCTGACCCTAGAATTCAGCAGGCTATTAATATACAGGTGGCAGATATACCTGATGCTTGTGGCCTAATTCTAGGAAGAGACTTTACCAGGGCCTTGAATGGATATGTATCAACTGATCACTCTCACATGTGGCTTCCCTAGAAGGGAGTGCCAAATCAGATCAGGATTGAACGGGAACCCAGGATGAAATACATGATTACAGAATATCAGAATACCTCTAATGAACTTTTGATATCTGAGGTGAGCATGGGAAATTATTTACTTTCCACCCCCTTTGAGGAATCTGAGGTAGAAGAGATCCTTATGTTACATGTTGCGCCTATTGATCTCATAGTAGAGTCCAGTGGAATTGAAGCTCTGGTGGAACCAGTTGAAAATAATGATGATCCTAAAGATAATAAACTCAGTTTGCTAGATAATTTCCAAGAATTCATTCAGAAGTGCATTGAAGATCAGGTTCAATTGGGTAGAGGAATGAATTTTGGAGAAATACTCTTTCCAAATTGGTGTAGGGTTCATAATTCCTCCCATTTAGAATTGGACTATTGCTTGTGCCAGGTTGCAGTGGAACAAATACAGAAGTGTATCAACCCCACTCTAGCAGTCAGAATTAATATCCAGAATGTCCAAGAGGACCCTAAAGGAAAAAAAGTGATGCTTTCTAGAGAATCTTTCTGTAGCAACAGTGCAAGAGATACAAAAAGGAAGTCTGCAGTTGCTGGTTGTTGGACTTTAAGATTTGATGGATCCAAATCAAAGCAAGGAGCTAGGGTAGGATTTGAGCTAATAAGTTCAAGAGGTAAGACTTTCTTTGTTGCTCAAAGACATCAATTTTATTGTACGAATAATGTAGCAGAATATGAGGCTTTGGTCCATGGGCTGTTAATGGCACTAAAGAAAAAGGTCAAGATTTTTTGTAAGTCTTTGGTGATTCTGAGTTAGTGGTTAAGCAAGTTAGGAGACAATACTCTTGTCATGACAGAAGAATGACCAATTATAGACATAGAGTATGGGACCTTATTGAAGGATTTGATGCCTTCAACATTCAGTTGATACCACGCAATAAAAACCAAATGGCTGACTCTCTTGCTCAGGAAGCCAGTACATTGCAACCTCTGTCTCTTTCTAGATTGAAGAAGTTTATGGTGGAACTGACCCCAGTACCTTCAGTACCTGACAAAGTTACTAATTTCTAGGTATTTGAAGATGATAAGCACATTTTGTATTTTATCACAAGCTCAGATGTTTTTGTTTCTCAAATTATTGATGAAACTGAACTCCAAGAAGCAGAGATGGATTTGGAAGGGGTAATTAATCTAAAGACCAATACTATTCCCAGAGGAATGGTGCAATTAGAAAGGATTTTTGATCTGGATGAGGTCAGAGATCAAGAATAGGATGCCAAGAAAGAGTACATCAATGGACAATGTGAAAAGTATAATATGGGACCCAGGAGGATGTTAGGAATGTCTTCATTGGTAAAGTATGTACTCCAAAAGAGAGGAAAGGCATAATCGATGCATTACATACATATCAAGATGTGATAGCCTGGAGTTATGAAGACTTGAAGACCTATGACACATCAATTATAACTCACACTATCCCTCTCAATCCAGGAGTAAAACCCTTCAGGCAGAGGCGGAGGCCAATCAATGCTCTACTGGAACCAGTAATTCAAAAGGAAGTGCAGAAGGTGCTATTTGCCAGAATCATATTTCCAGTTAGACATTCAACCTGGGTTGCAAACTTGGTTCCTGTAAGAAAAAAGAATGGTGAAATCAGACTCTGTGTGGATTTTAGGAACCTCAACAAAGCATCAGAAAAGGATAATTATCCAGTACCCTCACTGGATGAAGTACTTCAGATTGTCAATGGATCTAAGATGATGTATTTCTTGGATGGCTACTCGGGATACAATCAAATTATGGTGCAATATGAGGATAGACATAAAACTACTTTCACCACCAAGTGGGGCACTTTTTCCTATAGGAGAATGCCCTTCAGTTTGATTAATGTTGAAGCCACATTTCAGAGAGCCATGGACATTTATTTTAAAGACATAATTGGTAAATGCATAATCATTTATATGGATGATCTGACAGTCTTTTCCAAGAAGAGAGGTGATCATATCGCAAATTTGTGCAAAGTGTTTCAGAAGTGTAGGGAATTTTGTATATCTCTCAATCCGAAGAAATGCATCTTTGGAGTTACAGAGGGAAAATTACTAGGGAATGTTATCTTTGAGAAAGTAATTTCCATTGATCTAGAATGAGTGGAATCTATACTCAAGAACCAGCCACCTGCTAGCAAGAAAGAAATGAAATCATTCTTTGGTAAAATCAATTTTGTAAGGAAGTTCATCATTGGATTTGTAGAAATATTCAAGCCACTGAATGCAATGTTGAAGCAGGAAGCCAAAGTTGAATGGAGTGCAGAAGCTAAGGAAGCATTTGCAGAGATAAAAAGGGCTATTGTTGAAGCTCTGGTTTTGGTGAGTCCATATTATGCTAAGCCATTCTATATATATTCATTTGCTTCTGATCACTCCTATGATGCTATGTTGACTCAAAAATCTGACGAAGGAAATGAACATCCCATAGAATTTATGAGTGCACCATTGAAAGATGTAGAACTGAGGTACCCAAGTGTGGAGAAGCAGGCTTACGCCTTAGTCAAAGTTGTGAAGAAATTTAGACATTATATCCTCAAAAACAAGGTCTTTGCAAAAGTTCCAGATCCTATCGTCAAGTTGTTGATGCAGAATGAGCTAGGAGAGTGTAGAGCTAAGTGGGTAACTATGTTACAAGAATACAACATTGAGATTTAACCCATGAACCTGGTAAGAGGGAAAGGACTTAAAAGGACAATGGAAAAAATAGGCCCTGATCTTGCAGCCCAGCATTACAATCTAGAAGATGTTTCTCCTGGGGAATGGTATGATGATATCGTTCACTATCTCCTGACTCAAAGATTTCCTTACCATCTTAATGTAGTACAGAGAAGGGAATTGCATTTGAAGAGTGACAGTTTCATGCTAAAGGGAGTTGTTCTATATAAGAAAAATCATGATGGTGTTTACTTAAGGTGCCTAGGAAAAGCAGAATCTGAAAGGGTAATGTTGGAATTTCAAGACAGATATGGTATAGGCCATGGATCTACACCTTCTACAGTGAATTAGATTCTAAGAGCTGGATATTACTGGCCAACACTGTTCAAAGACACATACAACCATGTCAGAACTTGTCATGTGTGTTAGACTGCAATAACCAGAGAGAAGTATGCAGCACTCCTGCTTCAACCAGTCTTTGAGGTAAAACCTTTCACACAGTGGTGAATGGACTTCATAGGTCCAATCAATCCACCTTCCTCTACAGGTCATAGGTATATTCTTACTGTTACTGATTATTTCACAAGATGGACTAAGGCCCTTTCTTGCAAGCAATGTACTTTTGAGGTGGTAATCAATTTCATCGAATCGGGTATTATTAATCATTTTGGATGTCCTATGTCTTTGGTTTGTGATAATTGTCATGCATTTGTATCATTGAAATTCTCTAATTGGGCCTTTGATCATGGAATTATAATTAAGTTTGCATCCAATTATTACCCTCAGGGTAATGGTTTGGCTGAGTCTTCCAATAAAAATCTTCTGACTGTTATTCGCAAGTTGTTACAAAGAAATCCTAAGGATTGGCACACCCAGCTCAGATTTTCTCTCTAGGAAGATCGTACAAGACACAAGAATTCCATAGGAATATCCCCTTACCATCTGGTTTATGGGTTAGAACCTTTGTTTCCTATTCATTTAAAAATCCCCACCCTATAGTTCATTAATGAATATTATGATGAGGGGGATAAACGCGAAGCCAGACTTGCTGAGTTGTTAAACCTTGAGGAAAAAAGAGACGAAGCCCTGGAAAACTTTGCCAAACATCAAGGGGTAGTCAAAAGGTGGTTTGATAGAAGAGCCAAGGTAAAATCCTTTCGGATCTCTGACTTGGTTCTCTACTGGGATAAAGCCCATGACTGTAAGGGGGAGCATGGTAAATTTGACAAACTTTTGCTTGGCCCTTACCAGATCTTAGAGATTCTAGGAGATAATGCTTTTCACTTGCAAACTCTCACTGGGGAGGATATCCCACTGCCTATCAATGGGCAGTACTTGAAGCATTATTTCCAATCTTGAGTTGTTTTCAACTCTTTTCCTGTACATAGTTAGATTAGGTTTTCTTTTCTATTTTGCTTTGCTTTGGTTAGATTAGGTTTCCCTTTTTGCTTTGGTTAGTATAGGTTTGCTTTCGGTTTGGTATGTTTTGCTCTGCTCTTGCTTTGGAGGTCTTCTTGTTTTCTTCAGAATGTGTTGCACCTGCATGGCAAATATGCTTTTATTTGGGACTGTTCTAAGTATTTCATTGATGAACTTTAATCATGTGTCTTGAATGGATGGTTGAGGTATTTGTTATCATCAAGTAGTCTAAATGTTTGATTTAAGGAAGATGGGTCACTGGTTTGATTTGAATTTTAAGTATTCTAAAATCTTATATCTTTCATACATCTTAAGAATCTTGAAGTTGCAGTAGGGTCCTTGTGAGGTCTTGTCAGGTGAAAAATCTTATTTTTGCTTCAGTGCCACTGTGGTTCTTAGTCCTGAGTGTGAACTTCATTGTTCACAAGTTGAAATGAAAAGTGAAAAAGAAAAGAAATATCAAAAGAAGAAAAGAGTAAATATTGAAAATCAAATGCATTCAACTTATCAGGAGTATCTGAATATCTCTATTGAGGCTATAGACACCTGGCTGGCAATAGAGCTATGTTTGAGAGAGTTATAGTGATAACCTCATCGAGGCTATATACGTCTAACTGGTAGTGAGGCTCTATCCAGGTTGCTTTTGGAGTTAGAATCTTTACGTAGCCTAACCTGATTAAACTTGGTTTCTGTAGTAGCTCAAGGAGGGCAATGAACTCATGTACACACACTTGGATTTTCAGTTTATGGAAGGTTCAATCCACTTTTGGTTCTGACTCTTTAATCCTACATTTTGATTTGTTTGTCTGATAGGGAGATCAAAACAAAATATTTTGGGTTCATGATTCTTATTCATCATCAAATGCTTTGGAGCATTTTCCTAGCAGAGTCGCCATTTGTTGTGTAGTTTTTGCACACACGCCCCGCTGAAAGTAGGGACCCTCTTTCACTTTTGCTTTTGGTTTTTGGCCCTTTGATTTCAAGGATTTACCTTGCCTTGGCATAAGCTTAAAATTTTTATCTTACTTGCCTAAGTGATTCCCCTAAGTTGCACTTTGAAAATCAAAGTTTTGAATGAAGTTCAGTTTTTTACCCCAATCCGGGATTTTCTGCTCCATCCGGATTTTCCTGGATTTCATTCAAATTCTGGTGAAGTAAATTAACACTGCAATTTGGGAAACCTGGGACTTCGCGAAATTTTTCCTAGACCAGATTTTTCCAAAATTCTGTTTTGCCGTTGGATTTCTGAGTTTCTTTAGCTTGTCTTGTCGACTACATTTATGATCACTCATATGAATTGTGAGGGATGTATTTAATCAATTTTTGGGGATTTTCTTGCCATTATACTTTATCATTTGCATTCTATTGAGTTGGGGTGTTTGATCTTGTGGTGCTTGCCTAAATTTGGCATGCTAAACCTCTGAATTGTGGGATTTGGTAGTTGTTTTCTAGCGTCAGTGTTGTCAAAGCTTGCTCGAGCATTTGGGATTTATATTTGTCATTGCTATAATCGATTTCCTTTTCATCAAATGGTATGTATACATTTTCTATCTTTTTTTGATGAATGTGAGTGGTCCTTTGGCATTCTAGATATGCTTAGAGTTTGAATTTTTGTGTGTTTGGGTATTCCGAAGCTAGGGTTGCATGATGTTGATTAGATTAATGGTTCCCCAAGTGAGTTTGTGCTTTATTTTCACTTTCATCTTGCTTTCTTGTGAGCCATGATTATACTTTGAAACCTAGTAGTTGGGTAACCTAAGTCCCAAGCTTGTCTGTGCGTCAATGGCAGATCTTTAGGGTTTCATACCTAGGGCATCACCATTCCCTTTTGATTTTCTTTAAGAGGAGTTTTGAGTTCAATGAAAATCAATAGGAGGTTTGGGTCAAACTTGTTGCAGGCCCAAATTCCTCAAATTTGTGATTGTTCGATCAATTTGAACGAGATTGTGTGAGAATGTCGATATTTGGGTTTTCCTTCAGTTTCGGGATTATCCTGCACTGGTGGATTTCCCCGAGTTTCCTTGTCTCCTTTGTTTTCTTGAAATGTGTTGAAAATTCAGAATCTTGCCTTCTTCATGGATTTTTGTCAATCCTGGATTTTTTAGATTTCTCCTTCATCCCTTTGTTTCACCGAAGTTCATATGGTATTGTTATTTTCACGAAATTCTAGTCTGGCCAGATTTTTCTGAATTCTCTAGAAAGCTTTGTGGAACTTAGGGATTGGATGAGACGGATGAATTTAACGATGAATACTTAACATTCCATGCTTTAAATTGATAGATTACAATGATATATGCATCCTTTCTTCATTTTAATGATCTATTGTTGATTTTTCTGCCTTCTTCGGGATATTATGCCTGGTCTAGAATTTTTTGAAATTCCTCCTAGATTGGTTTTCCCCGGTTAGCTTGGAATCCTGAACTTATCAGTTTGGTGGTTTATAGTTGATTTGATTATTTTATTATGACTTTGGGCTAACACTTTGATGAATATGTTATCAAAAATTGGATTTTCATGTTAGTATTCGATGGATGCAGGCTGAAGCTAGCAAGGCAGCGGCTGGAATGGTTAAAGGTGATATGGAAGGATCCTCTATCTCAGAAGCAAAAAGAGCAGGATCCCAGAAAGTAAGATAGCTTCTATCTGGTCTAAAGTTTTTGAAACAAATGTAGGTCGATGGGACTATAAGGAGTTTAAGGCAAGGATGGCACAAAAGGATCTTCTAGTGCTGGCCAAGAGATTAATGGAATCAGGATTATCTCATGTAGTAGGATTTCTCCCCACAGTCTAGTGTTATGAATTAGTATTGGAATGTTCCTAGCACTATGAGAGGGATTCACAAAGGATAGTCAGTCCTCAAGGGAGAGTATTGGCTAATCTTAAACTTGTATCTATTGCACAAACTTTTAATATTCCAGACAGATCACATGTGGTAGCATTCAATATGGAGGCAGCTAAGAGGTACTATGAGGAGGAGACTGTTAAGTCACAATTGGTTATCAATTCTTGGCTTGAGAAGCCAAAGTCTCATTTCTCAAAACTGCCTAAGCAGTTGCACAGGGAAAATTTTAAACAAGAAGTATATGATGCCATCACATTGCTTAGATGGGTGGTAGGCCTGAAGAGTGTAGGTGTGTTTGAGAATTGGATGTTCCATGTCATTGTGAGGATGGAGCAGGAAAATATTAATTATCTTTGGGCAGGTGTTATAAGTAGGGTGATTCATGAACAAATGTGTAATGTGCTACAGACTAAGACATTCACCATGACTTCCTATTTAGTGTATGCACTTGCAATATTCCATCCCTATAAAGGATTGAGCACAAGAGGAGTATTTTGACAAGATGTAATCTATGAATTTTATCATCAACTGCACTTAGGAAGCCCAAGTTATAGGAGGGTGAATGATGCATTCACCATGCACATCACTAGATTGCTCCAAGGTGTAGAGCATGTAAGAATATCAGATGATTCTAAGGAGATGATCAAAAGGTATAGGGCCTGGTTCATATAGTTTCCCACCTTCTCCTACATAAGAATTGATGGTTGTTAGAGGGCTCCATATAGGCTTCCAAGGTATCCCATAGACCATGTTATACTTCTGGAGGTCATGAGACAAATATGTGACTTTGACGCCATTGTAAAGAAAGATAAGCATAAAACTGGATTTGGTGGAGATTTTCCTTTGAAGATAGGTACTAGCGAGGTATTCCCTTCAATTAATTCATCCTATGATTCTGAGGAGGAAATGAGCACTCTTGGGTTGTCTTACCATTCCAAAATGCTAGGTTTTGATATCACTAGTGAAGCACAGAAGAAAGCCAGCAGGGAATACCACCATAGAGATGACATAGAAGACTACTGGGCCAATAGAAAGGATGAGTTTGAGGTAAGAAAAAGGAAATTCTCTAGACTCCTAGTTGATGTGGTCCAAATGTATAGTGTGAAAATGGTTCCTGATCAAGTGGAAGATGATGAAGACATAATCCAAAGTCATAACTATGATCTGATCAAGGACAAGCCAATTGGAGTAGACTAGCTAGAAGAAGAAAAAATTGAATTGGAACAAATCATGACCCCTATGACGAAATACACTAAGTTGTGGCTCAAGCACAAGGTGTGGGAGCTTGAGAGTGAAGGTGTTCCATGTACCTATAATTTGATGTGGGATCTAAAATCCCATTCCACTTCTAAGGAGTCAGTTGAGGAAGATCCTAAGGGCAAGACCAAGCTAGATTATCCCTTTAAGATTAAGATCAAAGGTTCCCAAGGAGAAGAGCAGGAGAAACAGAGGAAACCTAAAGCAAAGAAGAGGACTCCTACTTCAAAGATAGAAAAATCTGTAGAGGAAGAACCCAGTGAAGGAGAAGAAAAAGACAGTGCCCCAACACCTAAAAGAAGGAAAACAACAAGGGGTTTAAGAAAGAAGGGTGGACCTTCCAAGAAGAAAGGTGAAACTGATCCTTCAACAATGGTAAATGTAGAAAGTTCTGGAGAGAATACATAGGGATACACAACGATATCAAGAACTCCTTCTCCCAAGGATGATGTGCCAAAGAAGGATATTCCTCTAGCAACCTTTGTTGCAAAACAACATAAAGAGGTTTCTCCACTCCATGAGCCACATGGTGCATCAGAACAACAAGCAGATGTGGAGCGCCTGTCAAGTGAAGGGAGAGAATTTCAAGAAGGTGAGCTTCATAGTGTAGCTATAGAAATTGATAAAATCCTATAGACTCCCTTGGTAACTTATGAGGATTCTCCTACTAGAGGTGAAGAAGATAGACCTCCCCAGATAGAGGGATCACCTATTAGGATTCCATCACCAGTGCATGAAGAATAGGAGTATGGAAGAGAAGAGCATGATAAAGATGAAGAGTTTCCTAAGAAGCAGGAAGATACACCCAAGGGTCAATAGGAAGAAGTGGGACAAACTGAAATACAATCAGAGTCTGTTGTTCCAGGTTGGCTTGATAAAGAAATAAAGAGAAAAAATTGTTGTGGATGACACCCCTCCCAATCTAGATTAGCTACTGTAAAAAATAGGAAAAGGTAAAGGAAAGAAGAAGGCCAGGGTCATCTCCAAGATCGAAAGGGATGAAGCAAACAATAGAGTGGTCCACATTGCTACTCCTACCACAAAAAATAATAGAGATGAGGTTACTGGGAGTGATTACAACATGCAAACTATCAACTTAGGACCCACCTCCATGGAACAAGATATTGAAGAATATGAGGGTTCAAGTGTTGTGATCTTGGGAAGATTGAGGAAAGAAGCACAAGCTAAACAGGAGTTGAAGAAAGAGAATGAAAGACTTAAGAAATATTTGGAAGATCTGATGAAACCTCTGCAGTCCATTAGTTCCTCATCTTCTGCTACAAGTTTCCTGCCCCAAGAAACTATATCTGAGTTGGAAAGAAGGAAGGCCACTAGTCTTTCCACAGAAAATAAGTTACAAGGGGTGCAGACTAAAGGAGATTATGCTATCAAAGAAATCCTTTCAACTGGAGGAGATGCAATGAGGGAAATAGATTGGTTGAAAGATGTATTGGCTCAAGATAAAGAGGATGTAGATCTCCTATTGCGAAAGACCAAGACCATCATGAAGTACACTAAGGATAAGCTGGTGAGTGATGGAATTATCCCTTCCTCCAGAGCTGCAAAACCTTGGGAATGGTTTGAAGCTTTGCAAATAAGTTAGAAGGTTTTGAAAAAGATATATAAGTAGAGGAGGAAAATTAAGGATGCCCTAACTGATATCCATGATAGATGCATTTCTTTCTTTGAGGTGATGACAGGGATAAGGAAGTTCGTACCAAAGCATTTGAGCTTTGAACAGTTGCAGAAATGGTGGAGGGATGTATATTCTCTAGTCATTGAAGATTCATTCAATGAGCACCAGTTGGATGATGCGGCCACTTATATTGTAGTCATTGATAGATATCAGACCAATAGGGTTGAATGGGATAATTCGGTGGAGCAATCAAGGGAAAATATTAAATCCATTGAAAGAAGAATTAAGGTTTTACCTTTGCCACCTATAGCCAACTTGGACAAAGTACTTTTGATGGTGCATGATAGGATGTATCGAAATAAAGACAAAGGGGAAGGTAGTTAATGCAAGGCTACATCAGAATTTGTGCTTCTCTATTATTTTGCATGCATTGGACCAAATTCTATTGGAGATCCCAGGCCGACCTGGATGGAGTTCATGCATTTAATACATATTCTATTTTATTTTGAATTCCTCTTGGCCGACTTGTTTTGTGGCCATTTATTATTATTGTAAATTTTGATTAGGCTGACATGCCTTGGGGGTTTCTATAAATATGGAATTCTGCCTCATTTGTAATGGCTAGATAGACAGATAGATAGTTTTGATGCTAGAGCAAATTAAGCAGTAGAGCAAGAGTTAGAAGTTAGTTCATTTTCAAGTAAGTGCTGTAACAGAATACTAGAATTGTTGCTACTTTGGGTGATTCAATACAATTGGAGACATTGTGCTTTTGGTGAATTCTCTTGTGTTGATTTATCTTGCATGGTTCTTGTGATTCTATCTTTGGAATTGCTTAAGTAATTTGATAAATGCATTAGGTTTAATGATAGATAAATTGATAGTGTTTATGATTTAGTACTTGAAGTGTTTCCACTATCTTTGGTCTGTACTTTTCACAACCAATTGTTTGTTAGTTGCTTTGCAAAGTTAGCCTCAACTTTTATATTCATCATGCTTAGTTCAATTGTGAAGGTTTACTCATTTCGATTGCAATAGGGTTGTTTTGAATGAATGTTCATGATCTGAAAATATTTAACACCTTAGAATATTACACTATTTCTATAAGATTGCAAATCCATTTGGGTCAAGTAGAAATCAGTTTCTGAGGGATTGGTCCATTTCAAGTGTTTTCCATTTGCATTGTTAATCTTAGAGTTAGTGTTAATTATAGAAGTCTCTTTGGAACCCTTATCTTTGTTAGTTATTTTATCATTTGGGTTAGATTTAGGATTGAAGTATCATCATATTGCTAGATCTAATAAATTAAAGATTTAGTATATGCTTGTAGTAAGGTCCCATTGTGATTACCAACATTTTCACATTTATTACCAAGTTGTTTATGCATTGTCAAGACCTGACATTAGAGACTTTGGGGTTATCTCTTGAGGCTTGCTGATAGAGATTTAACTTTCAAGAGAGATAGGATTTCCATATTTTGTCTGAGTTGTTTCTATGCAGAAAACACCATCAACACAATTCTCATAGGTGGGCGCTTTGATGAGTTTTTCATTTATCAACTTCTTCATGATGACTTCGAGTGGTTCCCCTAGAGCAGTGTACTTTCACTTGGGGTAATTCTTGTTCCATTGGGGTCGTCCCCTTTGATCATTGAGATTGTTAATTTCTTGTTTGTTGTTTGGTTGTTGTGTTGTCTGATGATTTCTTTGGTGTTGGATTTGGATTTTTGGTGTGGGTGTATTTAGGCGTGGGGCATTGATGACCACTTTGGCGTCGACAACACCATCATTAGTAACATTTTTGTTCCTTTCCCACGTGAGAGGTTTATCATTGTAATTGGTAGGTGGGCATTTTTTTTTTGTTCGAGGTATGAAGTTGATCCTGTGGGTTGTGTCATAAGGGCTCATTCGATGTTGAGCACCCTGGAGATCAACTGGTCATATGTGGTGATCCCTTGTACCTTGAGATGAATTGCCAAGAGGCTGTCAAGGTTGGATATAATGGTGCAAACTTGTTGTTCCTTGGGCATGGTCCATTTTCTCTGATTGTCCTTGGATTTCCATCGTTGTAGGAATGACGTGAATGATTCATTCTTTCCTTGTTTCAGAGCTGAGAGTTCTTCTAGACTGACATCCATTGCAATATTGCATGCATAGTTTTTAATGAATGCATCTATAATTTCTTGAAATGTTTTGATTCTTGTAGGTAGGTGAGAGAACCATTCCATAGCATGGCCAGCCAAACTCCTAAGGAATAGCCACATCAGATAAGTATCATCATATGCGACTTCCATGCAATGAACCTAGAATTCCCTTATGTGATCTTCAGGGTTTTCCGTCCCACGATATTTGTCAAACTTGGGGATCTCAAATCCCTTGGGGAATGGTTTCATCACAAGGATCCTGTCAAATGGATAGGGACACAAGTTTCTTGGTGTTTTTGTGGTTTTCCCTGATTGAAGATCGAGCACTTGTTGCGAGAGCAGCCTAATTTGTGTCGTTACGCCATTTTTTGGATTAGGGGGTGGGATGAAGGTGTTATGGGGTGTTTCGATTGTGGGTTGGATGGGTGGATTGGTTGGTGTGTTATTTGATGGTATTTGCACATTCTACCAAGCTAGTTATGCTTGCACTTGTTGTTGTATAAACAATGCTTTTGTTGATCTTGTTGTTGTTGTGCTAAGATTTCTTGTTGTTGAGCTTGTTGTTGTTCCAACAACACTTGTTGGACTGCCAATTGGGCTGCTTCTTGTTGCTCTTGATATTTTTTTATTGCTTGTTGATATGCTTGTAGTTGTGCTGCTTGTTTTTGTGCAAGAAGTTGTGCTTGTGCTTGTGCTTGCGATGCTTGATATTGGACATGCACCTAAGCTTGAGCTTGTGCTTGGGCTTGTGCTTGTGCTGCTTGAGCAGCTTGTGCAGCTTGAGCGGCTTGTTGTTGTTGTTGCAATAAAGCTTGGGCTTGTGCGGCCTGTTGCGCTTGTTGTGCAATTTGGGTGGCTTTAGAATTTTGCGCTGCTTGTGTGGCTTTTTTCTTTTGCATTTGTAGGAATTCATTTTGATAAGTAGCTTGGTGAGTGGCTTGCAATGCCATGCTATATTGGTTTGATAAATTGGAGTTTGGTGGTGGTGGTGGTGAGCGGTGATATCGTGTTGGTGGTTTGAGTGATGAATGGTGTTGTTGATGTGGTTGGTCCTTGAGAGACCATGCTTTAAACCCCAATCCTAATTCCTGCAAAACAATAAGAACAAACAAATTAGATGGTGAAATGCAAGAAAGAAAAAGGATTCCCCATGAAATCCATTTACAAAACTTAAATTAAGAAAAGAGATGAACACAATAAGAAAAAAATAAAATAGAGATTGAATCCTAATTAAACTAGCAAACTCATGATCCCATGGGGGAATTGGTACCAATTTGATGTGAAAATTGGCCCTTTCCCAATTCCTATGATGCAAGCTTGATGAATGTTGATGAATGATCCACTTTGATGAAGGATGGTGAGTGCTCCAATGGAAAAATATGCATAACCTAGATAAGATTTAATGATAATGGATGGAATTTGCTAAATATTTGAGCATAGTAAGTTTACTCAAATTGTGGATGATAAAATGAGGAATGAAGCCTCTTATTTATAGAATGCCAAGATGGATGAATGCCAAAAATAGAACAATGTGGGACTAACATTCATCCAATGGCAAGATGCCACTTGTCAACCTATGAGTGGATGGAGGATGTGCAAGTTTTGAGGATTGTTCCAATAAATGCATATGTTTGAATTTTGAATTTGTTGAAATGACATGCAAGAGAGAAGAAAGAATGCATTGAATGCCACTTGGCTCAAGGAAAAGGACATGTAAGAGAGAGTAAATGCCTTGTTGGATGTACATGTCCACTTGGATTTTGAATTCAAACTTGAAGAATATTCCCAAAAGATGCCTTGTTGAGGAAAATAGAGATTTAATAAATCAATTAAATCTATTTTCATGTGCAAGTAGTAAAAGTTGGAGGATAGGACATGAGAGGAGATTAAATTAATCAAAGTTAATTAATTTAATGAAGGGGGTTAAATGATGTGACCTATTTGACTTAAATTTGTGGATTTATTTAAATCAAATATGAGAGGAATGTGATAAGAGATTAATTGAATAAATATTTTGATTTATTTAATTAAAAGAGATGATGTTAGATTAAACTAAATAAAGTTTTAATTTATTTAATTTAATAGATAGACTTTAGAGATTTAATCAAATAAAATTAATTATTTAATTAAATAGGATAATTAGATCAAGATGATTAATTTAATTATCGAGAAGAGGTGACTTAATTAGATAACTAATTTATTTAATTAAGAGAGGAATATTGATGAATTTAATCAAATAAGGGTATTTGATTAAATGGTTAGACCAAAGGATGATTCAGGATGAAACGATGTTAGTGGTCAGGATCAGATGCACAATGTCAATCGGTACATTTTACGTGTCTACAAGACTCTATTTGGCTTTTTCCATCCTCCTAAATGTCCATGAAGAGAAAAAATTTGCTTCTCTATGGAAGAAGCTTGGTGATGTCTATCAGGATAAATCCCTGGTAAACAAGCTTTCTTGAGAAAGAAGATGTATTCTCTAAAAATGGAAGATGAAGGATCCATAGCAGATCATCTAAATGCATTTAATATATTAGTTGCACAACTAGGTTTCGTTGAAGACAAGATTGATGAACCAGACCATTGCATGCTCCTTTTTTGTTCATTGCTGGACTCTTGGGATCACTTGGTGATGGCTATTGGAAGCACTACTTCCACCTTTAAGATGGATGAGGTGGTTGCCTCATTATTATCTAAAGAGATGCAAAGGAAGTATTTTGAGATGGTCAAGGAGGCCCTTGATATTCATGGTAGACCAAAGGAGAGAGGCAAAAAGAAATCTAAATCAAAGTCTCTAGAGAGATCCAAGTCTCCTGGTAAGAATTCCAAGGAAAAATATTGGAGCTGTGGTGAAGTCAGTCACATTCAAAAAAATTGCAAGAAGGAGAAGAAGAAAAACAAGTCTTTCTTTAATTCTAAATCTAAGAAATCATCTCAAGATGATGGAGAAGCATTTATTGTAGCCTTAGTAGCCCATGCATTAGATGATGAGTTGTTGAAAGATTTGGGTGCATCCTTTCACATGACTTCTCATAGAGGTTTGTTCTCAAAGTATGAGGAGTATGATGGAAGAGAGGTATACCTAGTTGATGACTCTCACCTAAAGATTGTTGGTCGTGGAAGAGTCAAAATCAGAATTCCTAATGGATGAGTGAAGGGGATTGATGGTGTTTTGCATGTCCCAGGTTTGGCCTAAAACTTGCTTTCAGTAAGTAAACTAAATGATTCAGGAGTGCAAGTTGTTTTCTTTGCTAGAGGATGCAAGATGACAAGAGGAGCTATGGTGTTATCTAAAGGAGTTCGTATTGGGACTTTGTTTTATCTTGATGCATGCACTATACACTTCAATAGTTCTTATGATGTATTGAATAAGACACCTTTGGATTCTTCATACTCACCATCAAATCATGCAAAGAATAAGTGTGTTGTAGATACATCCGATGATTGTGCATTTTGGGTACCTAGAGGTGCTCATTCCATGGAAATGAAGATTCCTACAGAGAAGACAATGTTATGGCACCAACGACTTGGTCACATTGCTAAGAAGGGTCTTAGAACCCTGAAAATTAAGATCCTTGTTGAAGGTCTTGATGATTGTAATCTTGAGTTCAACTTTTGTGAACATTGTATATATGGAAAACAACATTGTGTTTCTTTTTACTATAGTTCTCATATGTCTTCTAGGGTTTTGGGCTATGTTCATTTAGAATTTTTTGGTCCTATGAGAGTTCCTTTGTTATCAAAATTTGTATATTTTGTTTTTTTTATAGATGATTACAATAGAAGGACATTTGTTTATTTTCTTAGAAGTAAATTTGAATTCTTTAGTTGGTTTAATGAGTTAAAGGCCCTGGTAGAAAATCATACTAGTAGAAAGATCATGTGTTTGAGGATTGATAATGGTGGGGAGGTTTTTCTGTAGAGTTTGACAAGCTTTATAAAGAGCATAGGATTGAGAGACATAAGACAACTCCCTACACTCCATAGAAAAATGGATTGGTAGAGAGGATGAACAGAACGTTGATGCAGAGGGCTAGGAGTATGTTGAGTGATGCTAACCTTGAACAAAAATTGTGGGCTGAAGAGGTAGCCACTCCATATTTTTTGATCAATAGATCTCCTACATCAACGCTTGTTGGTAAGACACCCATGGAGGCATAGTCTAGTAAAAATCCTTCGATGAGACATATAAGAGTGTTTGGTTGTGAAGCTTACACTCATGTTCTAATTGAGAAGAGGTCAAAGTTAGAGAACAAGGTTGTTAAGTGTATATTTTCCAGCTATAGTGTCGGTGTGAAAGGGTACAAGCTTTAGGATCTATAAGCTCAAAAGGTTATCTATAGTAGAAGTGTGATTTTCAGAGAGATGAAACCTTCCACTGTTGAGCTACAACTAGAGAAAGAGGAGAAACGAAATAAGGAGGTAGTTAAGATTCCACCTACTCTGAAGAAAGAAGAACTAAGCACTCTTGTTGGACCTAATGATGAGATCTCAAGTAGCTCTGAAAGTTCTGAAGAAGAAGAAGAACCTCAACCTCAACCTTTGAGGAGGTCTATGCGAGTTAGGCGGCAACCGAAAAGGTTTGGTTATTCATTATTAGATTTCAGTTGCATTTTTACTTTGATTACTAACACTGATGAGCCTAGGACTATTAGAGAGGCTATGAGTATGAGTAATGCAGATTCTTGGATAAAATCCATGGATGAGGAGATGGCTGCAATAAAGAAAAATAAGACTTGGGATCTGGTACCTTTGTTTATTGGACATATACCTATCGGTTGTAAATGGGTTTTCAAGAAGTGTGGTCCTGATGGAAGTGTTGAGAAGTATAAGGCATAGTTGGTTGCTAAGGGGTTTTCTCAAGTGGAGGGAATTGATTATGGGGAGATATTCTCTCCAGTAGCGAATTTGACATCTATCTGAATTATATTGTCACTTGTAGTAGCATATGACTTAGAAGTGGAGCAAATGGATATGAACACATGTTCCTTCATGGTGATTTGGAGGAAGAGATTTCCATGTCACAGCCAGAGCATTTCATTGAAAAAGGTAAAGAAAATTTGGTTTACAACTAAAGAAGTCTCTTTATGGTTTGAAACAGTCTCCTAGAATGTGGTACCATAATTTTGATACTGTTGTGCAATTTTTGCACACACGCCCCACCGGAGGCGGGGACCCTCTTTTTTCTTTTGCATCTCTACCTCTTGGATTGGTTGAATTTTGGTTTTTCTCTTCTTGGGAGGTTATTTTGGGATTAAGTCTAGACGGGGTTTGCTGAGGACAATACTTTTGAGGCTCTAGGGGAAATTCATCTGTCTTGGAATTCAAAAATGGGGATTTTGAAGTGAATTTTCAATGTTATATGTAAATCTTTTTTGTACCCATGGATAGAGGATGAAAAATTAGGTAGGGTTGCTTTTTGAACTTTTTGAAAATTCCTTCTAGAAAAAAAGTTATGAGGTTTAGGGGATTTCGACCCTGTAGGGAATTTGGGAAATTCCATCCCTGAAGAATTTTCCCAAAAATTCCTTGAGCCCCTCAAAACCCAAAATTTTCCAAAAATGGAAAAAATCAAATTTTTTTTCCAAAATGGAAAAAAATTCAAAAATGAATTTTTTCCGAAATGGAAAATGCATTTTTTTTCCAAAAATGGAAATTTTTTTCTTGAAAGTTTAATTTGGATTGGATTTTTAAACATGTGAGCTACTAATAACAATATCTTTTTTTCAGGATTAAATAAATATTAAAAGGGGAACTTGCATATGGATTCATGCCAAAAGGGAAATATGGAAGAGTTTAATTCAAATTTTAAAAGTGGGGCTTGCATGAGAATCTATGCCCAAACTGTCTATAGCTGGAAGGAGTTTCTAGACATGTGGAGCTGGATTTCATCATCCAATCAGAATTTTCATTAATGACAATCTAGCATAATATTGTTTTCTCATTGTTCCATGATGTAACTGCTTTTATGCAATTAGATGATGATGTACCATGAGCTCCCAAATTAAATGTAACAACTTGATGCTTCTAGAAGTGCAATTGCAGCCATTGGATGAACTAAATCCTGGCCTTTGATTCAAAATGTAATTTTCTATAAAAGGTTAGTTCCTTCTCATTTGTAAGTGGTGAGACTAGGTTAGAAGCTATAAAAGCCAGAATTGGCTAAGTTAGAGAAGTTAGTAACTATAGGAGAGAGGAGAGACTAGAAATTGTTATGTAATATTGGAGAAGTTAATGCAATTGGATTGTTGATTTGGCAAGCTTTGTGTTACACTTTGACATTTTATGGTTTCTTGTTCTCAATTCTCAATGTTAGATGTTAGATTTCAGTTCTTTTGCAATAATGGTAAAATGTTAATGATGTTGATCGATCTTCGGTCCATAATTTTAGCAATTTGTTGTGTAAAGTTAGTCTGGGCCTTATTTTGTACTAAGTTCAACTGTGGATGCTTGTTTACATTGCGCTAGTTATTGGTTATGCGAATGAATGTTCAAAGTCTGAAAATATTTAGTTTCCTTAGAATATTGCACCATTTCTGTGGAGTTGTAGGCTTGTCCTTGATCAAATAGAGATTGGTTTCATTGGGGATCTGTCCATCTACAACATTCATCATTGTTGTGATTGATCTTAGGTTTTAGTCTTAGAAATCTCTCTAAAACCCTTATCTCTTTTGCTGTTTATTTTGAATCTAGGTTAGTTTTAGGATTAAAAGCATCGCCATATTGTTGCATCTGATGAAAGTATGCTTCTAGCATTGTTCATTTGTAATGCCCCTTGTGATTACCATCATTTTCACATTATCACTGAGTTGTTTATGCATTGTCAAGACCTGACGTTAGAGACCTTGGGGTTATCTCTTGAGGCTTGCTGATAGAGATTTACCTTTCAAAAGAGATAGGATTTCCATATTTTTTATGAGTTGTTGTTGTGTAGAAAACACCATCAACAGATACCTATGTGGGCGGGTGCATGAAGATGGGTAGCCAATTTGTGGACAACTTTTTAAAAAAGTTATGAAAACTCATACCGCAAGCGCGTTATAACATGACGCGCTCGTGTCATGGCATGGTGTGTTGAGCGTGAGGCTCGGTCACAACAAGCCCATAACGCAAGTGTGTTATAACGTGCTCGCATTATGACCTATTAAAACTAAAAAAGTAGTAAAATGAATTCATTCTTGCATTTCGACTGTGTTTTTCTTTTTCCCATGGCCAAAACCCCCATTTTTCACACTCGCATTCTAGGAGGAGGTATTTTGCAAAAATATTCATTAATTGTTGTTATTTCATCACGAGGATGCTGCCACATCGACAAGGAGGTGTGATAGGTAAGGATTGTTTTCTTTTTGTTTTGAATTTGTTAGTTTTAGGTTGAATTTGATATTTATATTTTTGAATTTGTAGGAGATACAAATCAACCTGCAAATCCTCAAAATCCTCAACAAGCAAAGCAACAAAATCCTTAAGAACAAAATCCTCAACAACAAAATTAACCACAAAAACCTCCACCAATCCCTCAACACCCTCCTAGCACTCAACAAAATTTAATAAGTGAAATTGAGAACAACGAAAAACAACTTGAGGATTTAATCAGTAGTTGAGTGATCCAAATGGTTTAAGCATGGAGAGAATGACCCTGGAAACTTCATTGAAAGTGTTTGTATCAAAATAAGATACTAAAAACACACTAATGAAACATTAAACTAAAGAAAGCTAAAATAAAATGAACAAAGATCAAACAAAGCTTCTTCAGAATCGTTCCATTGTCCTCTATCTCCAGTGATTTGCTTGAAGCTATTGCTCTTAGATTGTGTAAGCAAAGCTTCTCAGAATGGCAACCTGCAGAACGAGTATACAAAGGGAGAGTACTTCTCTATCCTATATGCTGGTGGAGTGAAATGATGGTATACAGATATGCACAGGGGCTGTAGATTATGCATAGGGGCTATGGATTATGGATGCTATTGAAATTATGATATGAGGATAATAGGCCATGATATGGATTACTGATATGCTAAGCTATGCTATGCTATGATTCTAGAGGCTATGGATGCTAAAAGGATGTGCTATTGCAAATTGGCTATAGTTTTCCCATACAAAAGCTTCTCTGTTTTCAAAGACCCGACAATCCTTTTTATAGATTTTGACAAGCAAGAGCCTAGCTAGCAAAGATCAATGGCTATGAGATTGTCTGGTAAATTTGAATGGTGAGAGATGGAGAGGTTGAGAGGAAGATGGAAGATGTTGGGAGGTTGGAGAGAAGAATGGAGGTTTGTCTTCAACCCACGAGAACAACTTTTCTCAGAAACAAAGAAATTAATTTTCTATTTTGAAGTTGTTTCATGGTTGTTGCAGATAATCCAAATTAAATAAATAAATTTATTTAATTTTATGTGATTTTGAGGATTTAAAAGATTTTTGAAATATTTGATTTGAATAGACATTAGAAGAATTAATTAAATATTTTGGAATATTTAATTGCGAATGGAATATTTTT
Organism: Sequoia sempervirens; assembly: GCA_007258455.2. Classification (NCBI taxonomy): domain Eukaryota; kingdom Viridiplantae; phylum Streptophyta; class Pinopsida; order Cupressales; family Cupressaceae; genus Sequoia; species Sequoia sempervirens. Next base: position 294,639,822 of record VDFB02000003.1, on the reverse strand, counting down.
AGAAGAGAATAATATTTAATCTTTATTTGAATTAAGAATTCAAGCCAAGATTATATGATAATTAATATAAATAAATCATAATGTTTATTTAATTAATTAAGAAATGGATAAGAAAAGTGATTAAATAAGCTTATTTATTTAATCAAAATGAAAGAATGAACAATATAAATAAATTATTTATACACAGATTGAATTCAGAGATTTAATTAAATATTAAAAATATTTAATTAATTACCAGACAATCGTGATGTGACCATTTTTAGGTGTATACATTTTGCCCCTCTTTGAAGTGATGTGTTTTCACGCATTAGTTCAAAGAATTTTGAAATTTTCCCCAGATGCTGATTGTCGAATGTGGATAGGTATATTCCCCCTCGGACGATGAATCGATAAGATTTTGAATTTTGTGAAATTTTTTGAATTTTTAGATTTTTTGGAATTTTTTGATTTTTAGGATTTTTAAGATGTCGATTCATTGTTCGAAATTGATGATGTGAAGAAGTTTACGTGGAAAAATATGAGATGAAAAATTGATGACCTAGAATGCCCCTGCAATGATAGAATGTGATAAAATGCCCCAATTTTGCGTATTGCGTTGCCCTGATTTGATGATGTTTGTCTAATAAATTTGTTCCCAAGGTTATTGGAAAACAAAGAGTAGCTGTTAAATCTATTTCTAAAGTTGTTAAAAACAAATAGTTGCTAATAGGTTTGCTTCTAAGGTTGTTAAAAGCAAACAATATTGTGATAAATTTGCTTTCCATGATGATGAAAAACAAATAGTTTGATAAGTTTGCTTCTAAGGTTGTTAAAAACAAACAGGATTTTGATAAATTTTCTTTCCATGATGATGAAAAACAAATAGTTTGTTGATATTCAGATTTGATTGATTTTTCCTAATGATTTGATATTGATTTTGCTTTGACTTGATTATTCTTCCCATTCAATAGGAGAGATTGAGCGTCTTGCAGTTATAGGAGCGATTCCCAAAGACATGGAGGTTGATTCCGCAGCTTGTATAGGTGGATAGAGATGTGATCAGCAGCATCAGAGGATAGCACTTCGTAGTGCTTTTTGCATGATGTCTTATTGATACTCTGTTGAGACATCTATATACACACTGATATGATCCCATTTTTGATGATGTTATGTCATGCATGATTTGTCAGTTATGAAAATATAAGTGCAATGCTAGATATGATTGCAATCTATGTGATGAATGAATATGAATGTGAAATGATGGATGGTACAATTTATGAATTCCCATGAATGTTTTAATTATGATGTATGCTTTGTTTTTTATGATTTTCTGATGCAAATATGTATGAAAAATGTATGTGATGATGTTCTTATGAATGTCAAAATGTACTCAGTCATTTATTCAAAAGATATGAAACTTTGATACTTTGCCAGCTTTTGGGAAAATTTATAAATGCCAAATGCAGATTCTAGAATGAATGTAATCTATACTAACCATGCAAGGTATCTATACAATATTTCCATTTTGAGAGCTTATTTGTGCTTTTTGTGTCATCATAGAGCAATGAAATGTTGAAAGTTAATACAAGCATCAAAGGGTATGTTAGCACCAGTGATGACCTGAGTATTTCTTTCATGATTTTTGATATAGCAAGATAATACAAACATCTAGGTATAATTGAACCGAGATGACCTGAGTATCACTTGCATAAACAGACAAGAGTTAACCTGTTTCCCATGCAAATTCTGAAATGTCATCAATGATACTTAGTAGAGCATGTCTCGCGACCAATTTGCATAGTACTAATTATTTCCTCGCAAACAACAGACAAAGAAAAATCATACTCCTTCCTTGCTTTTCTAATTCAGTACATCATCGAATTGCTCCAGAGATATGACAGAAAATCAACCAACAATTCAAAGTTTGCTTAAATTATTTCAAACATTATTCAGATTAAGATCATCCAACTTGGTTATCAACATTGATGTTTATGGTTTGATTAACATTGTTTTGATCATGTTGTTTGATGTCATTGGCATTGAGTGATCGTTTTGGTGTTGTGGTTGAGTTGATGCGTCAATGCATGTTGTGATTTTTCAAACCGTCATTTGTCCGTTTGTGATGTTCTAAAATCTCATTGCCCCTTGCTTGTGTAGTCTATGTTTCTACCCCTAGTGTAAACACAACCTAAATATGATGGATATGTACAAATTTCATCAAGCCATGATGAAACACAAGGATTCTTGTTGCATGATATGGATATGATAGATATGTACAGATGATAGATATGGATAAATTATGTCATAAAGCGAATGGAAGACATAAGCTAATAGATAGAGGAGCCCATTTTGATCACAAGTAGTGCCTATTTTCTAGGTTTTCACCACTTGTTTTTATTGCACTTTTTCCAGGACCTTTTATGATTTTTATGTATTTTTTCAAGACTTTTTCTGGTTGTTTTTTGTATTTTTTGATTTTTATATATTTTTTCAGGACTTTTTCTGATTTTTTTGGATTTTTTCAGGACTTTTTCTGATTTTTATGGATTTTTTTAGGACTTTTTTTTATTTTTATAGATTTTTTTCAGGACTTTTTGATTTTTATGGTTCAAACATAAAACTTCTTCAAATGAATGTTGTTAATCAGCTCTTCAAACAGGTCCCCTTCTGATGTAGATAACTTATATGCTCAAGAACCGTATGCTGTAATGATGACAAATGGACCAAGCCAATTTGGTTCAAATTTTCCTTTCTTCTCTCTGTCTTGTTGATTGCATGGATTTTCTTTCAAGACTAAATCACCTACTTGAAATGTTCGTGATTTAACTCTGTGATTGTACCTATAGGACATAACTTGTTGATAACCCTTCAAATGATCGGCTGCATGTTGACGTCTTTCATCTAACAGTTCTAGCTCTTGCAGACGAGATACTCGGTAGTCTTCATCATTTAACAATCCTTTTAATGAAACCCTAAGAGAAGGTATTTCAACCTCTAATGGTAAGATCACTTCTGCTCCATATACCAAGGCATATGGGGTAGCTCCTATTGGTGTGCAAATGTTGGTTTTGTATGCCCACAAAGTTGGATTCAATTGGACATGCCAATCACGACTGACATCATTTACCGTCTTCTTCTTCAAGATTGTTTTGTTTGAAGCTTTTTCTTGACCATTTCCTTGTGGATAATAAGGTGTAGAGAACCTGTGTTGGATGTGAAATCATTCACAAAGTTTGTCAACATCCTAATTTTTGAAAGGCCTCCCATTATCATTGATGATAGAATTAGGAATTCCATATCGATAGATGATATAATTTAGGATAAATGAAGAGATTTGTTTACTGGTCACGGTTGTCAAAGGAACAACTTCGATCCATTTTGTAAAATACTTTGTAGCCGTGATGATGAATTTATGCCCATTTGATGATGAAGGATGAATTTTACCAACAAGATCTAGTCCCCACTAAGAAAAATTCCATGTCGAAGTGAAAGGCTGCAATTCCTGTGCAGGTGCATGAATAAGATTCCCATGGATCTGGCATTTAGAAAACTTCTTGACAAAAGTAAAAGATTCTTTCTCCATGGTAGGCCAATAATATCCCATTCTAACAAGTTTCTTGTCTAAGGTCAAACTGCTTGAATGAGTTCCACAAATACCACCATGAACCTCTTGTAAGGCTTGTTCAGATTCGTCACGTTCAAGACATCAAAGGAGCATGCCATCAAGACCTCGTTGGTAAAGGATATCAGTGATCAAGGTATAACAGGATGATTGGCGTATGAATTCCTTTTTTGGTTTCGGGATAAGTCCGGAGGTAAGATGTTATTTTTTAGATAGGTATAAATATTGCCATATAAAGGTGAATTAGAACCGATTAAATGACATATGACTTGAGTCTCTGGATTATCATAGGCGGGAGAAAACAATTGTTCCACCAAGAATTCATACTATTTTTTTATTTTTTGATAATTGTAACAAGGAAGCAATTGTAGCCATTGCATCTGCAACTTTATTATCAATCCTTGGGATTTGTGAAAACTTGATTGTCACAAAATACTTTTTAAAATCATCCACCATGTTCTTGTAAGGTAACAGCTTATCATCTTTAGTCTAATAATCATCATTGATTTGGTTAATGACAAGTTTTGAATCATCATAGACTTGCAGCTCTGTAATCCACCAGTCCAATGCTATCTTTATTCCTGTGAGCAATGCTTCATATTCAGCTATGTTATTTGTGTAGGGAAACAACAACTGATATGATTTTGGAATGGTATGTCCTTCAGGTGTGACAAAAAGAATCCCTTCCCCTGAGCCATGTTGCGTGTAGGATCCATCAAAGTACAATGTCCATGATTTCTTAATTGTTTCTGTGAAGATGTCTGCATCAGGAAATTCAATGTGCATTGTGTTTTCTTCTTGTAAAGGTGCTTCAGCCAACTGATCTACTATGACCTATCCTTTTATAGCTCTTTGATCTACATAGTGAATGTCAAACTCACTTAAGATCATTACCCATTTTGCAAGTCTTCTTGTTAAGGTAGCTTTGCTTTAGAGGTATTTTAGTGGATCAATTTTGGTTATCAACTTAATTGTATGAGCCAACATATAGTGTCGCAACTTTTGAGAAGAAAACACTACTGCTAGACAAGCTTTTTCAATGAAAGTGTAGTTTAGTTCATGAGATTCTTCGATGGAATAATTGTTTTATTGATTAGATGAATAAAGGAAATTTATAATATCCTCATCATCATGGAATGTCAGGATATGGATAGGTGCATCATTGTCCCAATCAATAAGTTTCAGATAGACTAAAGGCATGGAATCATTAGGTTGGGTAAGGTTTTGAGCTATCAAAGTCATGATATGGTTGTCATTTTCATGATGGACAAGGTCTATGATGGTATTCTCTTGTCGATTATCAATCTCGTTAAAATTTGAATCGTCCTCACTTGAGTCATGATCGCTTTGTAAAACATAATCAAGTGGAGGCCTTGAGCCCTCCCCTTGTAAGAACGTGGGTGTGAATTTGTGTATGACATCCACCCTTTTCTCTGTTAAGAATGTATCATCAGAGACATCATCCCATTCGTATTCATTGGAATCAGTGTCTGAACTATTCTGCAATTGGAAAATTGATCCATAATTTTTTTGTAAAGTGACATCTTCATGGGGCTTATCTAAAATTGATTCTCCTTCATGAGTTTGTTGTGCATGTTGTGAAGTTGACTCTTCTGTATCCTTACCATATTCAAGTCCTGTTTTATCTTTTGGATGTATTGAAATAGGTTGAATTGGCTCAATGATTCCTTCTTTTCTTTTTCCTATAGGACCATTTCCTTCAGAGCCCATTCTTTGCATGATAGTATACCCTTTGCCATATTGTTTGGTAGGTAACTTGATTTGCAAGAGAGATTCATCTTCATCTTTGTATAGCCAACTTAGGATGTCCCTATCTTTGGCTTCTTCCTCAGTGGTGTTAGCTTTAATGAATTTTCCATCAAACTTTGTGATTGGCACAGAAGCTTGGGATGTAGAGGCTGTTGAGATCTTTTGATTTGATAGGTTGGTTGACCATGTGACCTCGAAGAAGGAAGTAAGGTAGAAAGGCTTAACAAATATTCGCCTACTCCTTTGTCTTTAAAATGTAGCTTGGTGTCAAGATTCTTTGTCAATTCTTGCAACTGACCTTGTAGATTAGAAGAAGCAGTAAAAGCCTCCCTATTGTGCGGCACAAAGGCGTCTTGAGTTGCTCGAAGATTTGAACAAGTTTGGGTGCTATTGTAATCAGCTTGTATAGTTATTTCCTGTCCTTCATACAAAAACTTGAGTCATTGATGGTACGTTGATGGTACTGTCTGCATATCATGAATCCATGGGTGACCCAAAAGTATGTTATAGGAAAGATCATGATCTAGAACCTGACAAAATGTATTTTTCACAACAGGTCCCACTCTGATAGGTAGCATTATTAGTCCTTTAGAAGCTCTTTCTTCATCATCATATGCCTTGATAGTTATTTTCCTTCATGGATCAATGGAATTTTCTGATATTCATAAGGCATGTATTAGCTTTAAGGTACAAATTTTTAAACCGGCTCCTCCATCTATCAAAACATGTCTGATTCGATGTTTATGGATCATGACTTCAAGATAAAGTGATGAATTATGTGGATGTGTCATAGAGGCATCATATTTTTCAGAAAATGAAAGACAAGTGGGGGAAGACAAATGTCCCACCATGGCTTGAAATTTGTTTACATCCAGATCAGTATCGACAGTTGTGTTTACAAGAGCTTCTTCTAAAATATTCTTGTGTACGGGAGATATTTTGAGAAGTTCAAGGATGGAAATTTGAGCTGATGTTTTTCTCAGTTGATCAACTAGATTATAATGGCTTGGAGGAGGAATAGTTGCCTTAGATGAACTTCCTTTTAGGATAACTTTTTCTTGTGCTCTCGTAGTCACATTAACTTGTTGATATTCTTGTTTTTCCTTGATTTTGATAACATTAACCCGTTGATCATCTGCATAGATGTGGCGAATTATGTTGTCTTCAACACTATTTATGTTTTTCACTTTGGTATCAGATGTTTCCCCCTTTTGATAGTTTGGTAAACTATATTTGAATGCTTGATAATCGTCTTTGGTATGATGTCCTTCAATTTTGATGGTGCCATTGTCAATTAAATCTTGTACTAGATTTCGCAAGGCTTGACAGTTATTTGTTCTATGACCTTTACATCGATGATAATTGAAATAATACAAGTCATTCCATGATGGTGGTTTAACTCGTGGCTCAAAATATCTTTGTGGAGGTAAGGTGATAACCTTATTATCGAGAAGATCTTTGAGAGCAGACTCAAGAGATTGACCCAAAGTGGTAAAATTCTGTCGATTTGAAAAGAATGGAGATCTTGGTAGATTTGATGTTTGGATATTTCCAAGATTGTTGTTGAAATTACCATGATTATCCTTGTTGTTTTGATTGGTCATGCTTTCTTGATTGGAGTTTTGTCCTTGTTGATTGTTGCTTCCTTGTTGGTTGGTATTTCCTTGTTGATTGTTTCGTGGAGCACTTGATAGATTGAAGATAGATGATCTTGTTTGTAGATTGTTTGCATCCACTATACCATCATTGACGACATTTTTATTTCTGTTCCAAAACCTTGTTTTATCATTGTTGTTCTGGTTGGATGAACTTGGATTATCAAGTTTTATCACTCCTCTTTTGACCAAGGCACCTTCAATGGTGATTGCATTTTCAATCAATTTTTCAAAGTTATGAGGACAATGAAGGTTAAGCTTGTAGCTTAATTCTTGATCTAGGCTATTGATGAAGATATCCATCTTTTCCTTTTCAGGAATAGGATGGGAATATCATGCAAACAATCTTCTCCATCTTTGCAAAAACGTAGTGAAGGATTCCCCTACTTTTTGTTTCACTTTACAAAGATCAAGCATGGTTATCTGGTGTTGGATGTTGTAGGTGTATTGTGATATAAACTGATTTATTAACTCCTCAAAGGTTTTGAGGGGGGGAGTGATCTTAGAAATCCACTCCATGGATTGTCCACCCAAACTTCGTGGAAACAATTGCATTAAGTAGGTATCTTCATAAGCGAATTCTAGACTCATATTTACGAAATCTCTCACATGTTCAATGGGGTTAGTTTTTCCATTGTACCTATCAAATTTAGGGATTTCACAATGTTTTGGAAAAGGGATCATTTGAAGACTCCTATCAAATGGATAAGGAGATATGTCATCCAAAACATACTTCTTTGTTGCACCCCCTTGCATTTCCTTTATTTTCCCTTGTAATTCTTTTATCTGTTGAGTAAGGGCACTAAAATCATTAGGAGTTTTAGGATTCTCCTTAATCCCTTCTATATCAAAATCGGAAGGTAACTTAGCTCCTTGATTAGCTAATGAAAGAAAATATCTTTCTTTGTTTCGTTCTAAAATCCTTTCCATAAAAGTATGGAATTGGGGATCCTGCTCTGCTTCTTGAAGTTTTTCTTCTGTTATCTCTTCTATATGAAATGGATTCTCTTCCTTCTCACTATTATCACCCATTTTGCTTGTGGTGCTTTCTCTTTCATCTTTTTCTATGTGCTTTCGAGATCTCATGACAACAGGCATAAGCTTTGTCCCAAATTCTACTAACTTTTGATCAAAAGAATGAAATAGTGCAATTTTTTATGGATATGAAAGTCGGGATAGAATGAAGATTCTATGACTTAAAATATTTATAGTCTTTAGCTCATGTTTTTCCCTAATTGAAAGGATGAAAATCCTATTGGCGGGAATTTAAGCGAAAGATCAAGAAAAGATGATTTTACACTTTATGAAGTTTTATCGTAGCTTCGTAAAAAGATGGATTTGTGAGAAATGCCTAATGTGATTGAGTTCTCTATTGTAGAAATTGATTTGGACGAATAGAATATTCAATTGCAGGTTGGGGAATATAAGAAGAACGAATACGCTGACTGTGGTTATGCCTTTGAGAAAGGGCTCTTCTTTGAAAGAAAGCTCGTGAGTATAATGGTTCTACAGCATAATCATCAGTGAAACCTCTAACACAATCATGATATCAATGGATAAAGGTTCTATGTATAAGTAAAACCTTTCGACTTTGGTACAAAAATCATCTTTTCTTCAATAGTTTCTTGTAGCTAAGTGGTTTCTTTGGCTTTTTTATTTGTTTGAGAATTGATTTCTTAACAAAGGTTGTGGATTTCCAATCGCTTAACATGAGAGTAATCAATGTAATCATGAGTTTTGGATGATCTTTACTGAATTAATGTTTTTAAAACACATCAAAAAAATTGTAGAATAGTTGTTTTTTTTAAGTCCTATACTAAAAATCAAGTGTATGATCAAAATGTTTTTCAAAAATTGTTTTCACAGGTTTTACACATGATGGATAGTTCAAGCAGACTCACTCTTAGTACTCAAGTACGTCATCATAGTAATCAACATCCCACATCTTAAAACTATGTCGACTCACATAGCCGTGTCACCCCCGAAAGGGCACCCATTTTTTTGTCTTTTCTAGGCATGTACTTAGAGTGACAGAAGTGGATAACGGATCACCTGAGCAAACAGTCCTTGGTAGTTATATGGTGAGTATCTTGGGGGTAGATTCTTCCCTCCCCTGCACTGTGATTATTATGATGTTCAGAAACTGACTTCGGTTGGATACTACACTAAGTTCATAGTAAGGGTTTTTGTTCGGTGCGACAAATGATAGACTCCCTCAAGAGACCTCCCAACCTTTAGAACAAAGGCTTTGGGGATGGTTATCAATGTACACTACCATCAAATGGGATTTTCATCAACCATCCGCATTTGATTAAAGTGGGTTGGAAAACTTGGCTTTAGTTGTTCCCACTTAGGTCATTCCCATAGGGTGAGTACTTTTTCCCACTACGGAAGGCCTTCTAAAAGGTATTAACAAAGCTTAAAATTGTGTGAAATAAAATAGATGAGTTTGGCATTTTGATCACCCAGTTAAGGGGAGAGCATAAGCCTATCACCTTTTTAATCAAAGCAAACAAGAGTTCAATTTTAAGCCCAAATGAATAGTTTTCTATGCTAGGTGAAGATATTGCTTCACAAAGACATGGAGTTCTTTTTAGTCCAACATAGAAAATGAGGTGACTATCCTAGGATTGCTTGATTTTGAATTAAGTGACTATCCTAGGATTGATTCATTCCAAGTGACTATCCTAGGATTTTTTTAATTTATTTTTTAATTTAGAGCTCTTACTGGCCACGATCGCGTCGGATCTAGTCAAATCTTACTTTAAATTATAGATTACAATTTGCAGACTTAAAAATCTATGCTGAAAATAAAAAAATGCACTAAAACAGACATCAAGAGCACTATAGGATCAGTCAAGGGCATTCTAGGATCAGTCAAGGGCGCTGCAAGATCAATCAAGAGTGCTACAGGATTAGTCAAGGGCACTATGGAATCCTTAATGGGCGTTGAGGAATCCCTAAAGGGCGCTAAGGAATCATTGAAGAGCGCTATGGAATCACTGATGGGCACTGAGGAATCACTGAAGGGCATTGAGGAATCACTGAAGGGTGCTATAACAGAGTTAAAGAGTGCTAAACTGGGTGTGAATTGTGTTGAAGCGTGTTTAATGAGCTAATATGCTCTTTTAGCCGTAACTTGTCAGAAAAACCTACGAAAAGATGTTAAAATTGGGGTAAGGGCCCCACGGTGGGTGCCAAAAATGTGTGTGGGAAATGTTAGTATCAAAATAAGATATTAAAAACACACCAATGAAACATTAAACTAAAGAAAGCTAAAATAAAATGAAAAAAGATCAAACAAAGCTTCTTCAGATTCGTTCCATTGTCCTCTATCTCCAGTGATTTGCTTGAAGTTGTTGCTCTCAGATTGTGTAAGCAAAGTTTCTCAGAATGGCAACCTGCAGAATGAGTATGAAAAGGGAGAGTACTTCTCTATCCTATATGTTGGTGGAGTGAAATGTTGGTATACAGATATGCACAGGGGCTGTAGATTATGCACAGGGGCTGTGGATTATGGATGCTATTGAAACTATGATATGAGGATGATAGGCCATGATATGGATTACTGATATGCTAAGCTATGCTATGCTATGATTCTAGAGGCTATGGATGCTAAAAGGTTGTGCTATTGCAAATTGGCTATAGTTTTCCCATACAAAACCTTCTCTATTTTCAAAGACCCGACAGTCCTTTTTATAGATTTTTACAGGCAAGAGCCTGGCTGGAAAAGATCAATGGCTGTGAGATTGTATGGTAAAATTGAATGGTGAGAGATGGAGAGGTTGAGAGGAAGATGGAAGATGTTGGGAGTTTGGAGAGAAGAATGGAGGTTTGTCTTCAACCCACGGGAACAACTTTTCTCAGAAACAGAGAAATTAATTTTCTGTTTTGAAGTTGTTTCACGGTTGTTGCAGATAATCCAAATTAAATAAAAAAAATTATTTAATTTTATGTGATTTTGAGGATTTAAAATATTTTTGAAATATTTGATTTGAATAGACATTAGAAGAATTAATTAAATATTTTAGAATATTTAATTGTGAATGGAATATTTTAGAAGAGAAGAATATTTAATCTTTATTTGAATTAAGAATTCAAGCCAAGATTATATGATAATTAATATAAATAAATCATAATGTTTATTTAATTAATTAAGAAATGGATAAGAAAAGTGATTAAATAAGCTTATTTATTTAATCAAAATGAAAGAATGAACAATATAAATAAATTATTTAGATTTATTTATACGCAGATTGAATTCAAAGATTTAATTAAATATTATAAATATTTAATTAATTACTAGACAATCGTGATGTGACCATTTTTAGGTGTATACAAAAAGATATGTTAAAAAATGTAGATTCAATTAGCAAACAAATAACTAGATGGAAAGATAGGAGGCGGGCATCTAGGGTTTATTACGCGGATAAGTTATCATATAAAGATGTAAAGGATTTAAAAATTACAAAAGGTGATTTGTGCTCCGTATTCATTGAACCACGCACACATCAAAATCTTACCCTCAATACGAAGAGGTTTCATATTCATTGGTGCCACCACCAATAGATTAGGAAATTTTTTTATGGTAGGTGGTACATGGTTTTTGATTACCCACCGTACAACAATTGTGAAGTCCTGCAATATTCCCTTAGGAAACTATACTATGAGTTCATATTGAATAAAATCCCAAATTATTTTGATATGAGGGACTTTTAGGGGAGAGGTGGTGGGTCAGCTCGGGATAGACTCGGTGCATAGCCAGATCCTACATGGCAATGGAGATGACCTCTTGCTAGGCCGCCTCATGAGTACGTTGTTATTCCTTTCGTCATGAAGGAGAGTGCCGACGTAGAGACATTGCAGGCGATCAACACTTTGACCCAGAGTATCATTGAGCATGCTAGCCCTATTCTACAGTGCCATCCGAGGGAGTCTTCGAGTGGTGGCCTTCGAACCCATGTGTGTCAATCTTGTGGGGTGAATAGTTCATATGACCCCACCAACACTCAAGAGGTTGCCATGCAGGATCCGTCTATAGCTATGGAGATGGAGAGGGCAGCTGACATTTTGCATGACACGTATGGAATTGATTTTTAGGTAAAAGTTAGCATGTTCATTGAATGTAATTTATTAAATTTTGATTTTGAAATGCAAGATTAACTAATTTAGTTTTATGATTTTAATAAAATTGTAGGGTCACAGTGTTGAGACTGGATACACCGACCCTCCACCTACTTTTTTCTACAGTACACCTATTGGTGGGGTATGCAACTAGTAAACAATTATAAATTTATTAAATGTTAATAGCATTGTTTTACGAATAGTATTTTAATATGTGATTTTGGATGTTGAACAGGCTAATATTGGAGGTTTTGAGGGAACACCTCCCAGTGCCAATGGATTTACTCAAACCTACACATAGGTAATAGAATAAAGAGTTTAACTAATGAATTGTATTTAATAGATTTGTGTTGTTTATATTCATATTGTTGATTGTGTTGCATTGCACATCATTCAAACTCAAAGCATTACTTCACATTCCATAACTAATAACTAGATGTTGATAGATGACAAAATTTCAACTACAATATAGTTGTTTGGAAATTCAACATAAGTAGTGATGCAATTACTTCACATAGCATAAGTAATAAGTGTAGGAGCAGATTCCAATTGCATTTGCTTGTCATGGCATTCCATGAGACTACTTTTTACTACTCGGCATCTTTTCAAATAGTTCACTGCCTTGTCTATGCTATGGATGGTTGGAAGGAATATATATGAAAGAATAATAGTAAGCAATAACATAGAATAATAGTAAGCACTTTTTCAAACAACTCACCACCTTTTCTATGCTACCACATTTTCCATACATGTCTACCAAATCATTTTATCAAATAGTTCATTTCCTCACTGCTATGGCTAAAAACTTAAAAAATGTGCTTTCCAACAAACTATGGATGCTTGGAAAAAATCTATCAAAGCATAATAGTAAGCAATAGCATAGACATGGTCGTTAGTAGTTTAAAAAAATTCCTCAAAGAAATGTGCTCTCATAGTGATGGAATGCCATTCCATCACCATGAGACCACATTTCTTCGAGGCATTTCTTCAAATAGCTCACCACCTTTTCTATGATACCACATTTTCCATACATGTGTACCAAAGCATTTTATCAAACTACTCACTTCCTTGTTGCTATGGCTAAAAGCCTAAAATAGGTGCTTTCCAAAAAACTATGGATGCTTGGAAAAATTTCTATCAAAGCATAATAGTAAGCAATAATACCATAGAGAAGGCAATGAACTGTCTGAAAAAATGCCTAAAATAAATGTAGTCTTATTGTGATGGAATGTCATGATGTGCATTTGTTTGTAATGGCATTCCATCACCACGAGACCCCATTTCTTTGAGGCATTTTTTCAAATAGTTCACTACCTTCTCTATGCCACAACAGTTATCGTACATGTCTACAAAAGCATTTTATCAAACGGTTCTGGTGGTTTTTTTAATGGAGCAACCAGGTTTGTCTCCTATTCTACCTATGGAGTAAACATCTCCAATCAAGGGTAGCTCAGAGGACCTGGACCAACTGACAAGATCCAGTCAAAAACTGAGATCTTTTGCACTTTAGGCTCTACAGAACCAGGGCAGGTATACCCACACAATGCCTCAAATAAGACTAGACATTGCTTTTTATAGCAGATGACTCCTGATGCCAAGTGTTGAGAACATCAAATAGGGCTAGATTATCAGTTACAAAACACTTGAAGCAAAAAGGAGGTAGGATAAGACATCAAGCAAAAGATATTCAATGATTTATATGAATTGTTTTTTAAGAGGGACAGGGCTAGAAGACAGACTAGTGCCTAATTCGGGGTCATGGAGTCACACACAAAAATGGAAGACTTTCTGCAAATGGACCTCAACCAGTGGATCTTGTTTTGTTGATGCCTTGCATCAACTATCAGTGCCTTACACTAATAATCCAGCTCTTGTTACCAGTCAGACTCTTCTTACCAAATCCAGCTTGCATACAAACAATCACTATCACCTGCTCAAAGGGTTTTAACTGCTCTCTTGAAGCAGACATATCAACAAATGACATAGTCTCATGAAATATGAGAAGATGAACAAAGGAACCTTATGCATTCATTCAAATGATCAAAGAATACAAGCATGGAGACAATCTGATGGCATATGCATGAGAGACAAGCGTCTTCATGTGTTCCTTGTACCAACTGATTGCATTTATAGAGAAATTTAGAATTACAGACTATAGACTCAATGCATGACACCAGACTAAACCCTAGTATCCCAGACTAATCCCAGACTCAGAAAAATGTGGAACAGAACACCAAAGTTTGGAACCCCTACATCTGGCCATGAAATTATACTTTATAGGAATAGGAGAAGCAACAAGCAACTGGCTAGATGAGATTACATGTCATCAGAAAAAATGACCAGTCAGCACAGCTCATAGGCCGTGTCACCAGCTTCATTGGATATCATTAAATGCTTTGTACTAGGTGATCCCAATGAAATCTCAATGTAGATTCGACTAGGTCAGAAGAAACAGGTACAGGGATGAGCGGCCATGGCAGTCAAACCAGGAAGGTACACCAACCATGCCATCTAGGAAATCCGTGGGTGCGATCATCACAAATCCAGAGGCCACAAATGCAGAATTCAGCTGTTTCAACCACTTCTCCATCTCAGACAGTCTGTTGCCCTAGTTCTGTAATAAATTTGATCTCTGTCGCACCAACCAACGCCAACAATCAAGGCTTAGGACCAAATCAGGGTCATCATGTGGATCCTGTGAAATCTCCATCGCCATTCTCGAGTCATGGGCCAAGTGATCAACCGCAATAAATGCATCACTGGTTCAATCAATGTCGGCCACAGCTTCCAGCAAACCAGTCGGTGTTACACCGCGGAGTCAGGAAGACAACACATTGAGAATCCAATGTTTCATTGAGCAAACATACCATTCGGCAAGACCGGGCGCATTCATCCAAACATCACAATGACAACAATGCCACATCGGCGAGAGAAGGCACAATCGGCAGGAGATCATGATGACACCCCAACAAGAAGCACCATCGGCAAGAGAAAGCCGTGTCGGGAAGACATTAGGGCGAAGAAAACATGCCATATCAAACATTGATCACAGTCGGTGAGACACCCTGGCGAAGTCCACATAGGATACTGTGTGCACCATAGAGTCGAGGAGAGATGGCTGAGTCGGCCAGACATCATGGCGAAGTCACCATGGCTGAAGGGAGTCATACCGAAGTCGTCAAGTATATCAGCTAGACAGAAGGAATTCGGGGAGGCACCTCCCTAAAGATCACGCATCATACTGAGGGGTCAACACAATCAGCGAGATAGGCAATGGTTAGGGAGACATCTCCCCAACACAATGAACACAAGCCTCAAGGAGGGGTGTTAGGGGGACATAGAAGAGTCAGGAAGACCTCACCCCAAATGACAACCATCACACCAAAAGGAAAGCCCGTCGGTGAGACATGAAGGGGTTGGGGAGACATCCCCCCGACACAACCAACATAGGCCGAGAAGAAAAGGCCTCGGGGAGACAAGCAGGGGTCGCCGAGATGTCACCCAGAGAGCCAAAAGTTAAGCTGAAGGCAAGGCGGGGCCGGTGAAAATGGTAGATAGGGGCCGGTAACAAATGAAAAAATGGGGCTCGAAGGGACCAAAGAAGCTGCGAAGTCGGAGGAAAAATGGAAACAGGAACCTCGCAAAAAGTTCCAAGACAAACCCCTGACCCGGTTCTGCCCCCACCAAAAGAAAAAGGAAAACAAAGCGAGCGGAGCCGAGGTCAGAGCAAAACCCGAAACCATAAGCATGAGAAAGGTTCCAAAACCGGTTTCCATTCTAATCCCGTGCCCGCCAAAGGAAACAAAACAAAAGACAAGCGAAGAGGTGGAGTCGGGGCTGGAATGGAACTCGAAAAAGAAACCAAAGGCAATATCCTGATTCTAATTCCATTCTGGTTCTGCCTCCGCTAGGCAAAGAAAAACACAAGGTAAGGAAGAAAAGAAAGATCTAGCCATCTGAGACATGAACACTTAGCATGCTGAGCTCAACCTTGGTGGGAGCCCATTTACCCCACGTGCCAAAATGATAGAAAATTTACAAGTTAAAGATTTGTCATGAAAAACAAGAGTACACAACTAGACAATGAGAGAACCAAAAATGGCACTAACATAGGCTCCAGTTGGGGGATGTATGCCCCTGGTGGGGATAACAAGAATTTAGATCTCAGGGTGAGCAGACCAGAAAAGAAAGGACCAAAAACTGAGTCCATCAGGTGTCCTTCAAACTGCTCCTTTATTCAACTTTATCTGGTGACCTTAGGCCACCAAAATAAAAAAAAGGTCAGCATTTGCCTCTATCAAACACAATTCTGTAGAAAGAACTAATCTCCCTCAACCCTTGCTTGCCTCTGCCAAACTGCAACAATATGAATGACAACACCCCTGCAAACACAAGTACCTGATTGCCTTTGTGCAAGTGAAAACTTACTCTCTGTTTAGTTTTATCTTCAACTGGAAACCAAATCCAATAAACTTTATCATTGCCACACTCTTCATTGTCTGATTTTGTGTCATGTGGCAATACCTGTGAATACTGATCAAGACCATATGAAAACATAGTCTGATCACAAATAGCTACCTAATAAAACATGTTAGTATATCTCAACAAGTCAAAACAATCAACACTATAAACATGTTCAAAATAACTATGTATTTGGAAATCAGGCATACTTTCCAAATATTGACTGTCATGTGACAACAAGCCATGCTTTACATCAATTACATTATTCTGAAGCTAAGAACAATTAGCTTCAATGTTCTGCATACTGTCACATTCATTGAAAATTCCATCCAGCTGACAAAAATAGCACTCACAATCTGCTACATGGCTGGAACTATTATGCTCATTTTGATTAGTAGTTTGCACATCAAAATTTAAATCATCACAAGAACTTACCAGAAGTTCTGGCTCACTATGCAAACTACCCTGAAGTGTATATAAAAGGATACACTCATCTATTAGCACACTCTGCAACTGCTCTTCATCATGCTGGTAATGAGAGTCATTAGAGCATTCTGACTCATCATCATGTGTTGTCATATTGTCATCCTCTAAACACAACATATCATCTTCTTTATTGTCTGAATCTTGCTCATAAATGAGTGATTTTGGTTTAGAAAGACAATTTGATTTCTGACTGAAATCAGTGTCATCATGATCTGTAAAATCACCATTAGAAGGGGCATCAGACTCACTTGCATCATACCTTGCATCCTGCAGGTCCTTATTAGTGTCAAGGTCGATATGAGTTTCCCGCAACAACCTAGAGTTGTTGTGTGCAAACTTCTGGTATTCTGTGGTCAATAAATCTAATATTTGTTCACAACCTAGTAGGTCAATGTTCTGACCTACCCTCTCAACCACTTCATCCTCTGCTTGACATTCACCAGAACTAGATGCAACACCCCGTAGTAGGTCAGGATATCATGAGGTATCTTCAGAGAGATAACCTTCTTGAGGGTGGGCTTCTGCACCCTCACTATCAAACTTGATATCCTCTAGAGTACTCCCTGAATGAGAAACTTCATTTGTCTTCTCATGAAGACTTGTGTCAAGACTGCACTCATTTGTGCACTTGAACTGCTTAACTGTCTCATCACATTTCTGATTACACTCCCTTCTTCAAAGATCCAGTCCAACTAATGTTCCTCTTCGGGTTTTTGGCTTGGGAGACTCAAACTCTGATCTCTGGCTTGGGGCACCACTTCTACAAGTTGTTTAAAGACAATTCCCCATCATTTGATGAAGTAGCACCATCACTTTCAACCTTCTCAACTATGCACCTGTCTGAAGAAGACTGATCACTCATTTGTATATGATTATTGTTTTCATCAGCACGTGTGTTGATCATTGAAGACAACAGGCTCTGTATATATTCACTTCTCTACTTCTCCAGACTGTCTAGGACTATGTAGGCCATCTACATGCTTAGTATCTTGAATTCTTTCAATAATGCACTAGATCCTTCTTCATAGGCTTCAAAATACATGTGGATACAACATGGAGTGCTAGGTCTGAAATTCTCTGGGATTAGTGTCAAGGCAGTAGAAAATCTATGACTGAAATCAACACTTGACTCCTCATCTTGTTTCTTAATTTGCTTTAACCTTTTGACCAGGTCTAAAGGATCTCTTGCAAATTGTTCTCTATAAGCAGCCACTAATTCATCCTAGCAAGGAAAAGGTGCATTAGGGAAACTCAAATACCAGTCTCGAGCTCTAGCTTCCAGGGATTTGACAAAAAATCTCATCCATGTATCCTAATATTTAAAAGAATGTTTCTCCATGAAACTAGAGAAACTCTCGACATGTGCATCTCCTCCACAAACATTATATCCATGAAATCTAGGCATCTCTTCATATACCTAAGCTGACACAAATTCAACTTTGTAATCAACCCATGACAAATCTAACTGAGCATACAATGGGTCAAAAAAATTAACAACTGGTGTGACAACCTGACAAGTAGATACAGCTTGGCTATCTCTAAGCCGTTGAAAAATCAAGTGTCTCTCATCCATTTCTCTAAGACCTCTTTCAAATATAGCCTTCCATTCAAGCCTTATCTTGGTCTTGTGCATCCTTGAGTCTTTATCAGACTTAGGAAGCCTCTTGACAGTCCTTCTTATGGCTTCATGATCCATAGATATTACAAATCAAGGCTCACTAATTGTGCACTATTACAACAATGACTAGCATATGACAGTACAAGTGGATGACCACCCTCAGGGTGTACAAGTACATTCTAATCATCCACACAAATTGAGACTTTGAGCACTAGACAACAATCTTACAATGGAACTGCAACTACATTCAACAAATCTAGCAAATGGAAATGTGCTAACATCATTTACTATCTTTCCCTCTGGCAGTGCTAAATCACTAAATAGGGAAACAAAATTTCTTTCTCAAATGTTCAAATACATGAAGAATACCTGGAAACGTTGCAGATCAGGTAATTTTCTTCAAATATTCAATAGGTTCACCTTGATAGAGTTGCCACCTCTTTGTAGAGGATTGAACTTCAAATGGTATGAAGCTCACACACATGTACATTCTTATATGAGTTCGTTCCACCAGCAGAGCACCATAAATATTTTCAGGCTCACTACAACAAGACTTCCTCTAGGCCTGAGATTCTTCAAACTTTGAAGCTAACCAACATGGCACACAATATGACTCTTTGATAAGGCACTTATAACAGGATTTATGAGTAAATTCCCCAGTGGAGTCGCCATCTTGTTGGTGGTTTTTTTAATGGAGCAACCAGGTTTGTCTCCTATTCTACCTATGGAGTAGCCATCTCCAATCAAGGGCAGCTCAGAGGACCTAGACCAACTGACAAGATCTAGTCAAAAACTGAGATCTTCTGCACTTTAGTCTCTGCAGAACCAGGGCAGGTATACCCACACAATGCCTCAAATAAGACTAGACATTGCTTTTTATAGCAAATGACTCCTGATGCCAAGTGTTGAGAACATCAAATAGGGCTAGATTCTTAGTTACAAAACACTTGAAGCAACAAGGAGGTAGGACAAGACATCAAGCAAAAGATATGCAATGATTTATATGAATTGTTTTCTGAGAGGGATAGGGCTAGAAGACAGACTAGTGCCTAATCTAGGGTCATGGAGTCACACACACAAATGGAAGGCTTTCTACAAATGGACCTCAACCAGTGGATCTTGTTTTGTTAATGCCTTACATCAACTATCAGTTCCTTACATTGATAATCCATCTCTTGTTACCAGTCATACTCTTCTTACCAAATCCATCTTGCATACAAACAATCACTATCACCTGCTCAAAGGGTTTTAACTGCTCCCTTGAAGCAGACCTATCAACAAATGACATAGTCTCATGAAATATGAGAAGATGAACAAAGGCACCTTATGCATTCATTCAAATGATCAAAGCATACAAGCATGGAGACAATCTGATGGCATATGCATGAGAGACAAGCATCTTCATGTGTTCCTTGTACCAACTGATTGCATTTATAGAGAAATTCAGAATTACAGACTATAGACTCAATGCATGACACCAGACTAAACCCTAGTATCCCAGACTAATCCCAGACTCAGAAAAATGTGGAACAGAACACCAAAGTTTGGAACCCCTACATCTGGCCATGAAATTCTCCTTTATAGGAATAGGAGAAGCAACAAGCAACCAGCCAGATGAGATTACATGTCATCAAACAAAATGACCAGTTAGCACAGCTCGCAGGCCATGTCACTAGCTTCACCGGATATCATTAAATGCTTTGTGCTAGGTGATCCCAGGGAAATCTCGATGTAGATCCGACCAGGTCAGAAGAAGCAAGTACAGGGATGAGCAGCCATGCAATTCAAACTAGGAAGGTACACCGACCATGCCGTCTAGGAAATTCGTGGGTGCGATCATCACAAATCTAGAGGCCATAAATGCAGAATTCAGCCGTTTCAACCACTTCTCCATCTTAGACAGTCTGTTGCCCTAGTTTTGTAATAAATTCGATCTTTTCCGACCCAACTAGCACCAAAAATAAAGGCTTAGGACCAAATTGGGGTCATCATGCCGATCCTATGAAATCTCCATCGCCATTCTCGAGCCACGGGCCAAGTGACCAACCATAATAAATGCATCCCTGGTTCAATCCATGTTGGCCATATCTTCCAGCAAACCAGTCAGTGTGACACCACGGAGTCGGGAAGACAACATGCCGAGAATCCAATGTTTCATCGAGAAAACATACCATTCGGCAAGACTGGGCGCATTCGGCCAAACATCACAGCAACAACAATGCCACATCAGCGAGAGAAGGCACATTCGGCAGGAGATCATGATGACACCCCAACAAGAAGCACCATCAATAAGAGAAAGCAGTGTTGGGAAGACATCAGGGCAAAGAAAACATGCCATATCAAACATTGATCACAGTCGAAAAGAGGCTAACAAGTCGGTGAGACTCCCTGGCGAAGTCCACATAGGATACCATGTGCACCATAGAGTCGGGGAGAGATGGACGAGTCAGCCAGACATCATGGCGAAGTCACCGTAGCCAAAGGGAGTCATATCGAAGTCGTCAAGCACATCGGCCAGACAGAAGGAATTCGGGGAGACGCCTCCCCAAAGATGACGCACCATACCGAGGGGTCAACACAATTAGCGAGACAGGCAATGGTCGAGGAGACATCTCCCCGACACAATGAACACAAGTAACAAGGAGGGGTCTCAGGGGGACATAGGAGATTCGGGGAGACATCCCCCTGACACAACCAACATAGGCCAAGAATAAAAGGCCTTGGGGAGACAAGCAGGGGTCGCCAAGATGTCACCCCTTGAGCCAAAAGTTACGCCGAAGGCAAGGCGGGGCCGGTGAAAATGATAGCTAGGGGCAGGTAACAAACAAAAAAGGGGCTCGAGGGGACCAAAGAAGCCACAGAGTTGGAGGAAAAATGGAAACAGGAACCTCGCAAAAATTTCCAAGACAAACCCTTGACCCGGTTCTGCCCCTGCCGAAAGCAAAAGGAAAACAAAGCGAGCGGAGCCGAGGTTGGAGCAAAACCCGAAACCATAAGCATGAGAAAGGTTCCAAAACTGGTTTCCATTCCAATCCTGCACCCGCCAAAGGAAACAAAACAAAAGACAAGCGGAGAGGTGGAGCTGGGGGGGGGCCAGAATGGAACTCGAAAAAGAAACCAAAGGCAATATCCTGATTCTGATTCCATTCCGGTTCCGCTTCCGCTAGGCAAAGAAAAACACAAGGCAAGGAAGAAAAGAAAGATCTAGCCATCTAAGACATGAACACTTAGCACGCTGAGCTCAACCCTGGTGGGAGCCCATTTACCCCACGTGCCAAAATGATAGAAAATTCCCGAGCTAAAGATTTGTCATGAAAAATAAGAGTACACAACTAGACAATGAGAGAACCAGAAATGGCACTAACAGGTTCGTTGGCTTGTTGCTATGGGTAAAAGCCTAAAAGCACATGCTTTTGAACAAGATATGGATAGGGAAAATAGTAAGCATGATAGTAAGAAATATATAGTCTAATAAGTACTCAAAATTTTGTTCATTATCTCATACATTATAAGTCATGACGCGGATCACTATTTTAGTTTTTGTGATTGAATAATTTTTTGTTTTATTTTCAGATGTTGCAAGTAAAAACACCTCCAAATGTGATGAAGGAAATGGAGATCAGTATTTCATCTGCTATAGAATCCTTGATGGCTCTGACAGGGGAGGTATGAGGAAAATTACTAAATTTCAATTTACATTCGTTGCTATAGATGTTAGTTAGTGAAAAAGAAAACCATTATTGATTGATAGTTTAATTTTTGTTTGGATGGTTTATACAAGGCTTGAGCATGCCTCAACATGGGTGTGTGAATATTTCCCTCATGGAGAGTGATCATGAGATGGTGGAGAGTGATTATTTTGTTAAATATATCATTTTTTGTAATGTAATTTCTATATATTAATGTCTTTACTTTTTATTCTAACAATTAAAACTTAACTAAGAACTAAACACTAGGAGGAGTAGCAAGAGCACTCCTCGAGTGCAACACAAATGAGTGATAGACCTATCACCATCCAATTGACAAGAAAAGGGCAAGAGTTTATTCCAAGAGCCTGGATAGCAATGACTTTTGATTCCAGAGCCCTTTGTTGTATGCCTATATGGAATTTTTGTACATATTTTGTATTGGATATATTTGACATTGTATGCCTATATGGCATTCTCATAAGCCTATATGGCTATTTTTACCTATATTTTATACTTATATCGACATATATTGATGTATGCCTACATGGATATTTGGTTAATACAAATCCATATTATCGATGGTGTCCATATTTGTATTATAAATCCATGGTTCAATAGATATGAGTTATGCATTTTCAAGTCTATGCTTTACAACTTACGTGTATTCCAATGTCTACTTTGCGACTTATGTGTTTTCATGAGTATACCTTGTATTCATGCCAATACTTTGTATTATTTTTGTATACTATGTATTCATGTGTATAGCCCAAGTCTTACATGTTTATGAGTACTTTTGTTTCCCTTATTCACATGTACATGCTTGACTTATTCACGTGTATACTTATTAATTGGTTAGCCCTAGAATTGATCATTGTTTTCCTTCATGGTTTGTCTTGAATATTAATTGATTGATGTAAACAACTTTATATAAAAGAAAAAAACACACTTTCAATTGGTATTCCATGATATGATTCATAAAAATATTCCAATATAGTTAACTTCTTGAAACATTATCATACAAACATTTTCACATTTTCACAGCATAATCTTGATAGTGCAAAATGAATTGTTATGTTCTTGATTCGTCACCATATAAAAACGTCGAAAGATTTATATGTCAACTTTTTGTAATATTATTTCTTGTATAGGAAATGGACTTGGGAGAAAGCAAGTTATAATTTATAATATAAGTAAGAAATGGACTCAATGTTGTCCTAGACCCCCAAATAGGTCTATTTAACAAAGCAACACCCTTTGAATCACTATTCCAATTGCAAAACACCATTGGGAAGCATTTACCAGTCTACAAATCCTCTAAACCTCACTTTTCTCAAATTTCACTAGGGTTTATTGAAAACCCCATATCTAGACCTCATACAACCTCAAAACCTCTTCCAATACTCTTCATTTTGTCTGCACAAACTTAATTGATCACCAAATTATGCTGCCCCCTGACTTTACCCACTTTTACTCCCTCAAACCTTTCTTTTTCATTCAAAACCTCTCTTTTTCCAACTAGGACATCATGCCATAACATACTTTTGACCTCCCTTGTCCTTGCAAACCTTTTGAACATGTCAAACTCCACAACCTCGCCCTATTTCCAACCTATTCTAACTTATTCTCAAGCAATTTATTCTTTTCACCTCGTCTAGCCTTGCTTTTAAGGCCTAAATTTTGAATTTTCAAGAGGGGCAGCATTAGTAATCTCTTCCAATGCCTTTACCAATGCTATTTTATTATTCATAGTCCCTATCATACTTACATAATTGAGTCAAATGACCCCACACTAACTCAAAACTAAGAGAAAGATTACAAAATGGCCTATCATGGTCTTATTTGACATTATCATGACTAAAACCAATGAACTAGACCTTCTTCATCAAATGGAGGAACAAGGTGCTCTGCACCAATGATCATACACTTTTTGTGTGGAAAAATCAAACTTCTCAACCGTCATGTGTATGTTTCTCTTTTCGATTGTTTTGCATGCCATCATAAGTAATCAAGCTGGTTGAACATAGCTTAGAGAAGTTTCATGTGTTTCGATGTGAAAGAGGACCATGCCTAGCGTAAATCTACCTATTGGGACACATTGGATCAGTTTGTTTGGTCACACAAATTGCAAAATGAAAGTTGCACCACTTTGCAACTTTACACTGCTTGCATTTGACACTTTTTCCATCAAGTGAAAACTAGAAACCACAGGAAAATGATTTTGAGATAAAAAAAAATTGAGAGAGGTTATTATAGAGGGGCCCAACATGATCCTGTAGGCTCAGACAAAGAGTTTTTAAGCATCACGATTTCTGAGTAATAGCCCGTCAAAGTTTTCTTTTATTTTGCACTTTGGACCCTAAAGGGATCAAGCCGATTGAATGTAGCTCGGAGCGATTCCACATGTTTGGGTGTGAAAGAAGACCATTCCTAGTGTAAACATACCCATCTATATGTGTTCAAACATTCTGTAAGGTCACACAAGTTGCAGAACAAAAGTTACATGACTTTGCAACTTTCAACTACTTGCATTTGACAACTTTTTCCCCAAGTGAAAATTCACCACCAATGGAAAATGCCTCTGAGATAGCGAAAACGAAGAGAGGTTATTGTATAGGGGCCCAACACAATCCCATAGGATTAGACGAGAAGTTTCTAAGCGTCACGATATCCAAGTAGTAACATGCTAAAGTTTGCACCATTTTGCACTTTGGAATCTTAAGGGACCAATCTAGTTGAACGTAGCTTAGAGCGATTCCGCATGTTTGGGTACAAAAAAGGACAATTCCTAATATAAAAATACCTATTTGGATATGTTGGAACAATCTGTGTGGTCACACAAGTTGGAGAATGAGAGTTACACCACTTTGCAACTTTAAACTGCATGCATTTGACACTTTTTCTATCAGGTGAAAATCTGCCACCATGGGAAAACCACTCCGAGATAGAGAAAATTGAAAGAGGTTTTTTTAGAGGGACCCAATGAAATCCCATAGGATCAGATGAGAAGGTTCTATGCATTATGATATTTGAGTAAAAACATGCTAAAGTTTGCAGCCATTTTGCACTTTGGACTCTTAAGGGATCGATCTGGTTGAACGTAGCTCGAAGAGATTCCGCATGTTTGGGTGTGAAAGAGGACCATTCCTAGTGTAAAAATACCTATTCAAATGTGTTAAAATAGTTTGTGTGGTCACACGAGTTATAGAACAAAAGTTGCACCACTTTGTAGCTTTGCACTGCTTGCATTTGATACTTTTTCCATCAAGTGAAAATATGCCACCATAGGAAAACCACTCTAAGATAGCAAAAACTGAGAGAGGTTTTTGTAGAAGGGCCCAACACAATCCCATAGGATCATACGAGAAGTTTTTAAGCATCACAATATCTGAGTAACAACATGTTGAAGTTTGCAGCCATTTTGCACTTTGGACTCTTAAGGGATCGATCTGGTTGAACGTAGCTCAAAGCAATTCCACATGTTTGGGTGTGAAAGAGGACCATTCCTACTGTAAAAATACCTATTTATTTGCATTGGAACAGTCTGTGTGGTCACACGAGTTGCAGAATGAAAGTTGCACTAGTTTGCACTGCTTGCATTTGACACTTTTTCCATCAAGTGAAAATCTGCCACCACAGGAAAACCACTCCGAGATAGCGAAAATTGAGAGAAATTTTTGTAGAGGGACCCAATGCAATCCCATGGGATTAGAAAATAATTTTCTAAGTGTCACTGTATCTGAGTAACAAGATGCTGAAGTTTGCAGCCATTTTGCAATTTGGACTCTTAAGGGATCGATCTAGTTGAATATAGCTTAGAGTGATTATGCATGTTTGGGTGTGAAAGAGGACCATGCCTAGTGTAAAAATATCTATTTGGACATGTTGGAATGGTCTGTATGGTCACACAAGTTGCAGAACAAAATTTACACCACTTTGCAACTTTGCACTGCTTTCATTTGACACTTTTTCCATCAAGTGAAAATCTGCCACCACGGGAAAACAACTCTGATATAGCAAAAACTGAGAGGTTTTTGTATAAGTGCCCAATGCGATCCCATAGGATTATATGAGAAGTTTCTAAGCATCACAGTATTCGAGTTTCTTCCCTTGTAGATTTTGATGGAAAAGGGCATGAAAAATGAGGTTTCACCCTAGGGTTTGATAAAATATTGCATGTAGAGGTTGGTTGATTATCTTTTGAGTTTTTGCAAGTGATTTTAAGAAGGTCTAAGGTGGTGGCATGTTCTGGTAAGATGTGGAACTATTCCTTTCAATAAACCCTCCTCATATTAGCATAAAATAAGGGTTTTGTGGTTTGGCATGGTGGAATCAGTTTCTCCTGAGAAAAATTAAGGATTTGAGGGTTTGGATACACGAGAATTGCTGCCCCAACAAGTTCAGGGGGTTGTTGAATGTTTAAAGGTATGTTCCTTTGTAAATTAGGCCTAGTTACCGTAATTAAGACAGTGAAGAAGGTCATTTTTGATGTGCATGTTCCAATATAGTCACTATTGATTTTGAACTATTTTTTGTAACTCAATAATGGGTATCTAGATCAGTCATTTTTTGTGAATTCATTTGAGAAGTTATGATAAAATTGCTCTTATTTCCTCAAATCTAAGTTAAAAGACTTCAAAATACTTTCAAAAGTTACCTAACTCCTTGCTCTGAAGAAAACTAATCAACAATAAAAGTATAAGGTGTTGTACAATCTGCACAAGCTTGAAATAAAAAAGGAAAAGTGCTACAAACACATAAAACATCATCATTTATTTACTAATTTTGCAATTGTGCAAGTAATGCAAGTTTTGCATTTTTACACCAAATGACAACTTTTGTGCAATATCACTTCTCTAATTACCTAATGACTTGTTTGAGACTTTGAATACATTACATATGACCTTCACATGACCTTTTTCACATTGTTTACATTTGAAAATTCAAATTTTGCAATTTTTCCTATTGAAGGCATTTAGAGAACAAGGTGCTCCTGCACCAAACATGAACTCCAAAATTTCAATATTTGAGTAAATCTCATTACAAGTAAATCTCATTAAAATGCCTTAGGTACTCCGTTCTCACAAATATTTTACAATGTCACTCATACATTCAAGATTCTCTTTAAATGTCGACATCATAGGTGCTCATGAGCATGTTAACTTCAATTGAGTAACTTGAGATTCCCTTGCTAAGCTTTACACGCTCTTTTATAATGTCTTCAAAACAGAATTGAGATTTCTCAAGATCATCAAAATAAGGATGTTGCATTTCTTTTTTGGCTGAGATTCTCTTTGATGGCTCATAAATCAACATTTTCTGCAATGAGATACCAATCAATTTCTAGTAGTTTACTTACAAATACACAAAGTAAAAGAAGAAAAAGAAAGAGCATCCAAAATGGAAATGAAATGAAAATAGATGGAAGGAACTTATAGATAGGCATGCCAATCTCTCAACTTACTCACTCCTAGTCATACATCTTCACTGGGAGTTCCAAGATACCTATTGCACACAACACCTCTCATGAATAGAAAACTTGAAATTTGAGATGCTCTTATAATGTATACATCATCGGTGCTCATGATAAGGTTAAATTCAAATAAATAACTCAAAATTCCCTCACCAAGCTTCACACACACTTTTGTAATGGCTTAAAATCATAATTGAGATTTTTCAAGATCATCAAAATAAGGATGTTGCATTTCTTTTCTAGCTAAGATTCTCTTCAATGGCTCATAAATTTGGATTTTCTACAAGGGGACACCAATCAAATTTTAGTAGGTTACTTGAAAATAGGAAAATTAAATGAAGATGTTAGCATTGGCATTAAACAAATTAATATGCATACAAGTATAAATTAATAAGAACCTCTGCTCTACTCTTTATTGTGTCAAGTATTGCCTCATGGTCAGACTCACGGACCTTCCACAAGTTCTTGTTCAAAGGTCTACCCCAATATTTGGTCAAATGAACATTGGATTCCACAAGGTTTGATTAATGAAGAATCTTACGATGTGTGTCAAAGTCCTGAAACAACCAATGTTTAACACTCTTATGTGGGTACCTTCTAAGCCACATTCTAGTAATAACAACTGAGCTTATAGGATATTCGATGTTTTCTCCATCTATAACTGGGGCCTCCAATTTCTTTTTGGACTCAACACAATGACACAAGTAATAGTCCATTCCCTCTTCATTGTCTTCATTTGCAATAACTGCATAAACATGCCCTGCATTCATATGTGCAACAAATCTCTTGAAATTAGTCAACATTACAAATACAATACAAAGTAAGATAACAATATGGAATTTCAAAAACAAAG
Organism: Sequoia sempervirens; assembly: GCA_007258455.2. Taxonomy (NCBI): domain Eukaryota; kingdom Viridiplantae; phylum Streptophyta; class Pinopsida; order Cupressales; family Cupressaceae; genus Sequoia; species Sequoia sempervirens. The sequence continues at coordinate 294,611,095 of VDFB02000003.1, read as the reverse complement.
GAAGCAAATATATTACCTAGTTGAACTAGATCTGATACGTGGTCAAAGTCGACCAATGATTCCATCTGTGTTAGTTCCAATGCCATCACAGGGAAATACATGTGAGGTGGGCTAAGATAACTTGTCAACCATTTGTCAACCCACTCCCCTGACTCACAATAATTCCAGGCTTGCATTGTACATGAAGAAAAAAAGCATGCCATCTTTTGTGTATTGATACTCTATGAACCTACATTTCAGCTAAGGGAGGAGTGTACCTCACTTGATTCTGTTAGTGTAAAACAATCCTCATATGGTGCAATGTTAGTATCATCCATCAACCAAAAAAATATATGAACTGAAGATGTACCTTCACTACCTAGACCCATCAAAGCATTACACCACTCGACGATTGATCTTGCATTTGTCAACTTTGCACTATCTTTATACTTTAACTCTTCTCATGATAATGCTCTTTTCACGAATGCTTTTGCACCATCATGCTCCCCCCTTTCCATGCCTGACCTCACAAAAGTTCCACATATGTTGTACACCTGTAATGACATGCATCCTACTCAACCAGTAGAACATGCACGAGTTCTTGAACTGTACTGCATAGTTATCTAACCATATTATATGTTGTCTGTATGCTATGCCCCTCTAAGCCAAATCATTGTATAACATCTTGAAGCAACCTTGTACAAACTCTGGAGAATGTGTGCTATCATCACTAATATAAAAGTGATACTCCATCAATACCTTCATTTGGTCCTTTGTACTATCAGCTGCATGAATGAATGCTATGTGCACAAATATCAAAACCTATGTGGAGTTGTAACATTGTGACTACACCTCACGTTGTGGCTGTAGATTGTAGTTCTCTTCAAAGTCAACCACTGATACTATGCTGCCAACTGGAAAGGTGTCCTTGCATATCTTGAATTGTGTGTCCAGGCATCGACTCTATGGGTATGCCTTGCATACTCATACACTATATTGTCACGAAACATAGACATAAACTGATACACTGGAATCTTCTAAATAGCCAAATCACACCTTCTTGATACCCATCTTTTACAGTGTATGCCACTATTTTATACTTCCCAAACTCTACTAGTTTTTGTCCCACCTCATCTATGCTTTCCATGTGTTGACATACTGGAATACGCCGCAAGCCACCACAATGCTGGCATGAACCATCCAAGTATGTTGTCCTATAGAATATTTGACCATCCTCTATTTCACATAATTTTTTTGATAAGAACTTTCTTGAATATTTTGGTGGGGCTTCTATGCCACAATTCTGCAAAACATTGTTAGTATGCAAATCCAAATATATAGAATGATAAACATCATAATGGTTAGAGAGTTCAATATGTAGTCTACAACAACAAGTAGTGCATGTGCGATTTATCTTGACATAAAAAGGTTTAAGCATTTCAAAAAATATATGTCAAATACTAATTTGAGGATAATCCTTTTGAAATTTATGAAAAAATTGGGTTTGAGTCGTATCCAAAAAATTCTTTGGATGTGGCTCATGGTTCCAACTACTATTTCTCCTTCTTACCACATCCCTTTGATTTGGAGATGGCCTTGTGTTATTCTTCCAATACTCTTCAATTAGTGTTCTCAATACTTCAACAACTTTTTTATCTTTTGTGGCAGTCTCCCCGAGAATGCCCATAATTCATTTGAATCAGTGCCCTCAATTCTTTGCCACCTCTGAACCAATTTTGATAATTTTTTTCTACTAATTCTTATTTGTTAACTCGTCTTTCTAATGAGACAAGCTCTCTTTGTTTGACTACTTACCAAATTCGATGTAATGACACGTCGGGTGACATTACTATCCTTTGAGTGTGAGGTCTTACCCAAACTCTCATAAGCATCCATTAGATTCTTCACAATAGTGTTTTCACTTGATGCATTTGATGTTCTCAACCCAAGAGTCTTCATGATGTTTCTATACTTTATACCTCGCATCATTTCAACAAATAGTTGAGATCTTGTGGTCTCATTTATCCTTTCAAAAAATAAATTCCAAATCTTATCAACATATCTTCTACAAGAGTGTGTTGAAATCTTACCTTCCATGTGCTATAAAATATCCTCATCAATATTAATCAAATACTTTGGCTTTCTACGTAAAATTCTAGGTGGTGCTCTTCTAGGTACATACACCTCAACATTAGGAACTTCATCAATATTTAATTGAGGTGGGCTAGATTGCATACCTTCGATCGAGGGTGGAGTAGAAGACATACCTTGAGGTTCATGTGGGGATGATGGCATACCTTTTTTTTTAAATCTGAGTGATGATGTACTCTCAACTTGAGATGCGGTGGATGGTTTCCAACCATATTCACTTGTGGTAGATGGTGTCCCTCCATATTCACTTGCATTAGATGGTGTCCCTCCATATTCGCTTGTGGTTAATGGTGTCCCTTTGTATTCACTTGCGGTAGATGGAGTGTCTCCAACTACTATATCCAAATTTTTCCTACCATAACTCTTTCGCATTTGTGCCCTTTGTGTTGCCAATGCATGTTCTCTTTGAGATGGTTGAGGTTCCTCTTCAATTGGCTTGTTTTTGTCAATCGTATCCAATTTCTTCTTTTCACGATATGCTACCACCCGTTCTCTCTCCTTTTCTTTGAAGGTTTCATACTCTTCGTCTGCTATTTTTTTCCTTGTTTTCTTCTTCGGCATGGCAGATAATTTTACCTGTAGCATGGTACTAAGATGAATATTAGCTCCTAAAAAATGTATCCATTCAAAGAAATGAAATATATGTCATTCAAGGCTTCATAAAAAATACTTACAATCATCATGTACAAGATTATTTCTAGCATAGACAAAGGTGGTGAAGGGGCATGCCATGATTACAAGATAGACTCAAAATGGAAGCATGGACAAGGCATGTGAATTCAAATTCCTTGGCAAGCTAGCTCACTCACTAGCTTGCCAATGTGGTAGGGTTGAGAAGGTAGGGGCAGCATATGCCTCATAGAAATGAGGTCTCATGGTGATGTATCATCACCATGAGACCCCATTTCTATGAGGCATACGCTACCCCTACCTTCTCAACCCTACCGTGAGATTCCATTTCTATGAGACATACCTTGCACCTACCTTCTCAACCCTACCGCATTTCAAGCTAGTGGAGTGTTGGCAAGCTAGCTCGCTCCACTAGCTTGCAATGTGCTTGGGAGGTGGCGTATGCCTCATAGAAATGGAGTCTCACTATGATATACATCACCGTGAGACTCCATTTCTATGAGGCATACGCTGCCCCTACCTTCTCAACCCTACCATCATAGTGAGACTCCATTTCTATGAGGCATACGCTGCCCCTACCTTCTCAACCCTACCGCATTGCAAGCTAGTGGAGCGTTGGCAAGCTAGCTCGCTCCACTAGCTTGGTAATGTAGTAGAGTTGAGAAGGTAGGGGCAGCATATGCTTCATAGAAATGGCATCTCAAAATGATAAATGGTAGGGTTGAGAAGGTAGGGGCAGCGTATGCTTCATAGAAATGGCATCTTGATATTATCACCGTGAGATGCCATTTCTATGAAGCATACGCTGCCCCTACCTTCTCAACCCTACTACATTGGAAAGCTAGTGGAGCATTGGCAAGCTCCACTAGCTTGCCAACGCTCCACTAGCTTGCAATGCAGTAGGGAAAGCTAGTGGAGCATTGGCAAGCTCCACTAGTTTGCAATGCAGTAGGGTTGAGAAGGTAGGGGCAGCGTATGCCTCATAGAAATGGAGTCTCATCGTGATATGCCTCATAAAAATGGAGTCTCATGGTGATGTATATCACCGTGAGACTCCATTTCTATGAGGCATACGGTGCCCTTATCAACCCTACCGCATTGAAAGCTAGTGGAGCGTTGGCAAGCTAGCTCACTCCACTAGCTTGCCAATGCGGTAGGGTTGAGAAGGTAGGGGCAGCGTATTCCTCATAGAAATGGAGTCTCATTATCATGTGAGACTCCATTTCTATGAGGCATATGCTTCCCCTACCTTCTCAACCCTACTGCATTGGCAAGCTAGTGCGCTCCACCCTAAACACACTTTTAAGGTTTGAAAGTCATTTAAAATGGTGTATTGACCCATTCCTCTCACTGTGGCCACAGTAACTCAAGGAATGGGTCTGCAACATCACTAAAAAGGTGTGGGAATGTTGAGTAAGTACAAGGGAAGTCAAGAGTTGATTTGGGCATGAAGCCTTGTAGTGAAATTTGGTGTTTTCCATGTGAATTTGAGAGGTTTTGACATAGTAAAGTGATTATTGTGTTAGGGCAGCATTGTTTCTTGTTGAATTGAGTTTTTGTAGGCCATTTTATACCTATTTGAGGTGGTGGAATGCTATGATAAGGTTGGAAAGTGTGTTTTCCAATAAGCCCTAGGTTATTTGGCTTTAAAAGAGGGTTTTTTGTTTTTGGTTTTGATTCCAAGATAGGCTACACCTTTCCCCATGTTGCTAATGTAGCCTTGAATAAAGAGTCTTGTAACAGTGCAGAGAAGGGTTAGAATCCCTTGTAGGTAGACTAATCAAGGAAAAATTTAAAATATATCACAACTAAAAGTGATGAGGTAAATTTAGAAATAGAGATGGAAACCAAAATAGTTTCTAAGATCTATCAATGTGGGAGGAGTATATTCCAATTTTGTAGAGACATGTATGGAAAATTTGGTAGCATAGACAAGGCAATCAGTTGCTTGGTATAACTATTTGAAAAAATACCTCGATGAAAGCTTCAGAGAGTGGTATGCACATCCATAATAAAGGATTGAGAAATGATATTTTATTTTACTTCCTTAAAACGTATGTCATATATATGTGTATACAAAATGTGGAAGCATACACAAGGCAAGTCAATTGTTAAATAACAAAATACATGAAAGAGATGTGGTTTAAAAATGTAATTGACAAGTGTATAGAATTGTGTAATTTAAAATGTGCATTGACAACCTAAGGTTATAATGACAAACAAACAATGATCAACATGGAATATGCAAAATAACAAAAATGAAAGCAAGCCATAATAGAATGAAAGAAAATGTGTAAAGACTTCACATACCTAAAAAACTAGAGTTTCAAATGGAGGAGTTCAACCTAATTATGTAGCCTTAGCTTCTTCTTTCTTCAAACTCCTCAACAATTTGACTTTTTCAAAAGCTTGTTCCCCTCCAAACTTCAATTATATATCAGTTTTCAATGGAATTCAAACTTGAATTGATATTATATGTCTTTCAACATGAAATTTTTTCTATTTCATGCAAAGGTGGTAGAAAGATCATGAAAAAGGTGGTGGAATGTGAAAAACATGCATGCACACTTCACAACATCATGAAAAAGCTTTTTTTTGTCAGAGCATGCGCATAACCAGGAGAATATGCAGAATGTGGGCCTTGAGATCATAGGTATATTGATCTTTTTTACCATTTTTAGTACAACATAAAACACGCTCGCATTATAACATGCTCGCATTATAACGTAAGCACATTCTTTCTTCATAAAACGGCCATATCTCTACTTCAAAATGCGCCCGTGTTATGAGAAAGTTGGTTTTTTAATAGATTTATTTTCTCTCTTTGTCTATACCCTACCTACCCTAATTCTATCTCTCTCCCCTCTACCCACTACCATTAACCCTTATACCCTTTATCCTCTACCCTTTATTTCTCTCCCACTCCCTCTCTCTCTCTCTCTCCCTCTCTCTCTCTCTCTCATCTCTCCCTCATACCCCCTCTCCCTCTCTCAACTCCCTCACTCTCTCTCACTCACTCACTCCTCTCTCTCTCTCTCTCTCCCACCCTCTGTCTCTGTCTCACTCACTCAATCCTATCTCTCTCCTCTAGCCTTTACCCTTAAACCTTATACCCTCTTCCCTTTGTTAGTGCCATTTCTGGTTTTCTCATTGTCTAGTTGTGTACTCTGGTTTTTCATGACTAAACTTTAGCTATGGGGTGTCTTTCATTTTAGCACATGGGTTAAATGGGCTCCCACAAGGGTTGAGCCCAACGTGCTAGTTTTGATCTACAAGGGGCAGCCTGTGTTAGGGTTTCTTGGTTTTTTTCTTTTCCTTTTTTTGGGTTTTTATTCCGGTTCCCGTTTCTCTTTTGCTTACTTTGGTTTTTCTTTTAGAATCAGGGGCGGAACAGATGCTTGAAGGGAACTAGAACTTCTCCAATTGTGAGATTTTAATTCCTGTTCACGCATCCATCCCGGTCCCGATTCCGTGTGTTTGGTGTTCCTTTTTCTTTCTGCCTTGCGGCAGTTGCTGGTTCTTTTCCTCTATCTCTTCGCTTGTCTTTTATTTTGTTTTCTTTGGCAGGGGCGGGATCAGGATGGGAATCATTTTTGGAACCTTCTTCATGTTTTCTATCTTGGGTTTTGTCCCACTCCAGCCCCGCTTCTTCTTCACTATGACTTTCAGCTTTCGGTGTAACCTCTCGACGACTCTTAACTGTCCCCCGAGGTTCTCTTTCTTTTCGGCCTAGGTTGGTTGTGTTGGGGAGATGTCTCCCTGACTCCTTTGTGTCTCACCGATGGGATTTCCTTTCGGCGTGACGGTTCCTGTTCGAGGTGAGGTCCTCCTGACTCCCCTTGGTTTCCCCGAGTTCCTTTTTGCTGCCCTCCGTTGTGCCTTCAACATGACTCTTTTAGTTCGGGGTGACATCTTGGCAACTCCGTGTTCTCTCCCCGAAGTCTCTGTCGGCCTATGTTCTTTGTGTCGGGGAGATGTCTCCCTCACCCCCGCTTGTCTTCCTGACTGTGGTGGCCCCCTTTTCTCTTCAGTGTGACTTCCCTTCGGCAGGACTTAGAACTCTCGATATATCTCTTGGCGAATCTATTATGTCTTGCTGACGGTGTCTTGTGGTTTGCTTTCAGCGTGGGTGGCACCTTTCGTTGAGATGTCTCAGTGATGTCATCTTGCTACGCTGACTGGTGATGGAAGACTTGATGCTTCGGGGAGACTTGTGTTTCGGTGTATGTCATAGCGATGGGGTCGTGTCTTGCCGACGGTGATTCAATGTGTGGCTTTCAGTGAAGGTCTTATCTTCTCTCGGTGAACAAGTTTCTAAGGGTCTTCTCACTATAACAGTGAAGTGTCTACATGACTTCTCACTGATGATTGTGTGCTACAGTGACATAAATTTGGTAGGTGATTTCATTGGTGAAAGAAGTTATAGGACACAACAACTTAAGTGGTGTATAAAGATCTCTTCGGTATGAGCTTGGGTCTTCGGCGAGTGACCTTTGGTCTCACCGATGGAACATCAAGTGGTCTTTGTCGGTGTGAGTTTTGAATCGTCTTGGTGACACTGCATGAAGGAAATATCTTTCGGTAACTCACTATGACTTTGTTGTGATGTTTGGCCGACTTGGCCATCTCTCCCTGACTCTTTGCCTTGAGGTCTTCCTGACACTGTTATCTCTTGCCGATATGAGCCTCTCCACGCGATGTGTTAAAGCCCGAGCTACTAATGGAACATCAATGTGCACATGCAGATGATGAATGGTGATGTTTTAATTTGAGCGATAAAGGTGCCCGATGTTTGTCTGAAGACCAGTATGCAGTACGATCTAGTGGAGGACTTGTCTCAATGGTCCGATGAAGATTTAAAGGCGACCGCCAGATCTCTGATGATTAACAGTCGAGTTTCATACTAGACCACTGTTAGGGTTTCTATGTTCGCACCAGAAGCCTGGTGCATTCATGGCGATAGAGAGTTGGTTGCTGGCTCCACCGAACCAGCATTCATGGTGACGTGGCTCTGGTACAAGGACGGCATGGCTCGAGTATGGACGCGCGGATTTGGCGGCAGATTTGACATCGATTGCCTGGCTTCTTTCGTGTGGGAGTGTCTTTCCTGCAGCAACCCGACCAATGACATTTATGAGGCCAGAGAAGTAGTTGAAGAACATGGTGATTAGGGTTTGACATGGTGCTGATGTGGCTCTGAGCTGGATGGCATTTTGGAGCTGTTTAAAAGGAACTTCTGAATCATTTGTAAGGGTCTGGGGCCAGAAGTTAGAACAAAAATCTGAAGAGAAGAGCACTAAGTCACAGAGTCAGGTTTTTACCAGATTTTGAGGTTTAGGGTTACAGTCTGTAAATTGTGAGGTCTTGGACACATGTATGAATCTGAATGTATAGATTGAGATCTTTAAGTCTCTCCTTTGTATTGTGCGTATGGATTGTTAATGAAAGTTGATCAAGGATCACTTATTTAATCATTTTAATGTAACATTTTACTGTCTGTTTGGTTGTTGCTCTTATTCAAGGAATAAGTTAAATGCTTTAATCATATCAGAGATTCATATGTATGATAGGAGGATTTGATAAGTAGTCTTATAGATCTGATCACTAGTTGTGAGACTAATAAGGTTAATCTTGCAAAGACTTTAATGTCTAGAGTAATGGTTCCTTCTATTTGCAGATTATTGTGACTCCTAGCCCAATGGATATGGCACTAATCTGATATATGATATTTGTCTTTAGGGTTCTAGTCTTCTTGCTCAAGATCAATCATTTTATTTAATCAATCTTGTTTGATGTCTTTCCCTACCTCCTGGTTGCTGCAAGTATTGTGTTACTGGGAATCTAGCCATATTTGAGGTTCTCAATACTTGGCATCAGGAGTCATCTGCTATAAAAAGCAATGTCTAGTCTTATTTGAGGCATTGTGTGGGTATACCCGCCCTAGTTCTGTAGAGCCTAAAGTTCATTAGATCTCAGTCTTTGACTGAATCTTATCAGTTGGTCTAGGTCCTCTGAGCTGCCCTTGACTGGAGATGGCTACTCCATAGCTAGAATAGGAGACCAACCTAGTTGCTCATTAAAAACAACCAACAAGATGGCGACTCCGCTGGGGATTGACTAGAATCTTGCCTTATCAAAGAGTCATATCAATTGCCATGTTGGTTAGGTTCAAAGTCTCAAGAATCTTAGGCTTGGAGAAAAGCTTTGTTGCGGTGAACCTGAAAACTACAAGATCTATGGTGCTCTATCGGATGGAACTCAGAGAAAGATTTACATGTAAGTGAGCTTCATATCATTTGAAGTTCTATCCTCTGCAAAGAGGTGGCGACTCTGTCAAGGTAAACCCATTGAAGATTCAAAGAATAGTTCCATGACTGCAACGTTTCCAGGTATTCTTCATGCTTTTTGAAAAAAAAAAAACTTTATTCCCCTTTATTTGGTGAGATCAAGCACTAGCATCAAGGGAGGTTTGATTATTGCAACTGGATAGTTGTAGAGGGATAGGTTTCATTTTGTAAAATGCATTGTTGTCCTGTTTCTCCCTCTACAAGCTTTGATACCATGCTTAAGGCACAATCTTTTCCTCATAAGAGAGAGTATGATAAGGAAAGATATAGCCCTTTGGATTTTGATAAAATCCAGGGTTACCCACATGCTGCCCCTAGGGGAATCAATAAATATTTAGCCAAGTTTAAAGGTGGTGTTGAGGAATCAGCATCAAGACATATTTAGCTTTTTATTGATTTCATTGGACACTATCAGGTTGAAAAAGAGGATGTGGTCATGAAGATATTTGTCAGATCTTTAGAAGGTGTGGTTGATGATTGGTTCACTTGCTTACCAGCGCACTCCATTGTTTCATGGTATCAGCTCAAAACTTTGTTCCTTGATACCTTTGGTGATGTATCTAGTCCTGGTAGAGGTCAAGAGGAGGAAGAAGTGGTTGAGAGGGTAGGACAGAGCACTGACCTACTAAGTTGTAAACAAATATCAGATTTGCTAACCACAGAATATCAAAGATGTGCACACAACAACTCTAGGTTGTTGTGGGCAACTCATATCGGTCTTGACAATGAGGACCTGCAGGATGCAAGGTATGATGCAAGTGATTCTGATGCCCCTTCTAATGGTGATCTTGCAGATCATGATGACACTGATTTCAATTTGAAATCAGATTGTGCTTCTGAACTAGAGTTGCTCAATGGTGAGCAAGATTGGGATGATGATGATAGTTGGACAGCCCATGAAGATGAGTTAGAATCCTTTTGTGACTCTCATTGCCAGCATGATGAAGAACAAAGCCAAGTGAAAAGAGGAAGTGGGAGTAGTAGTTTAATCCATCATTGCATTAATGATGTGCCTCCTCCTACTGAAAATGATACAGAGCAGTTGCAAGATGTGTTGAATGGTGAGTGTATCCCTTTGTATACACTTGATGAAGTTTTCATAGAATGTGACAATATGTAGAGCACTGGAGCTAGATATTTTCAGCTTCAAGGTAATGTAAATAGTGAATATGATAGCTTGTTGTCACATAACAGTTAGCATTTTGGAAGTATGCCTGAATTTCAAATGCATAAGGATCATGTACATGTTTATAATGATGAATATGATAGCCTGTTGAGAGGTACTAACATATTTTGTCAGGTAGCTAATTGTGATCAGACTGTGTTTTTATGCAGTCTTGATCAGTATTCACATGTATTTCCACAAGATACAGAATCAAAGAATCAAGAGTGTGGCAATAATAAAGTTTGTTGGATCTGGTTGTCAGTTGAAGATAAAACTAAACAAAGAGCAAGTTTTCACTTGCACAGAGGCAACCTGACACTTATGTTTGCAGAGGTACATTCATTCATACTGCTGTAGATTGGCAAAGGCAAGCACAAGTTAGGGAATGTTAGCTCATTTAGCAGAATTGTGTTTGACAGAGGTAAAAGCTGGCTCTCATTTTTCATTTGGTGGCCTAGTGTCATCAGATGAAACAAAGGAATCAACAATGTGACTCTTGAATTACTTGTTCATGGACAATTCTCAAAATGGTGCTTCATCTGAAGCATTTCTTTTTCCATGAACATTAGGTTAGGTTTTTGTTTTTCTGGTCGGTTTTGTTTTGTTGTGTCTGCTAACCTTGTTCATTTAGCTCCTTATTATTTTTCATTTTTTTTGTTTTGGTCTACTCTCCCAGTGATCTGAATTCTTGCTATGCCCACCAGGGGCATACATCCCCCAACTGGAGCCTATGTTAGTGCCATTTATGGTTTTCTCATTGTATAGTTGTGTAGTCTAGTTTTTCATGACTAAACTTTAGCTATGGGGTGTCTTTCATTTTAGCACGTGGGTTAAATGGGCTCCCACAAGGGTTGAGCCCAACATGCTAGTTTTGATCTACAAGGGGTGGCCTGTGTTTGGGTTTCCTGGTTTTTCTCTTTTCCTTTTTTTTGGGTTTTTATTCTGGTTCCCATTTCTCTTTTGCTTGCTTTGGTTTTTCTTTCAGAATCGGGGGCAGAACGGATGCTTGAAGGGAACTAGAACTTCTCCAATTGTGAGGTTCTAATTCCTGTTCACACATCCATCCCGGTCCTGATTCTGTGTGTTTGGTGTTCCTTTTTCTTTCTGCCTTGCGGCGGTTGCTGGTTCTTTTCCTCTGTCTCTTCGCTTGTCTTTTGTTTTGTTTTCTTTGGTGGGGGCGGGATCAGGATGGGAATCATTTTTGGAACCTTCTTCATGTTTTCTATCTTGGGTTTTGTCCCGCTACAGCCTCACTTCTTCTTCACTGTGACTTTCAGCTTTTGGTGTAACCTCTCGGTGACTCTTAACTGTCCCCTGAGGTTCTCTTTCTTTTTGGCCTGGGTTGGTTGTGTCGGGGAGATGTCTCCCCGACTCCTTTGTGTCTCACCGATGGGATTTCCTTTCGGCATGATGGTTCCCGTTCGGGGTGAGGTCCTCTCGATTCCCCTTGGTTTCCCCGAGTTCCTTTTTGCTGCCCTCTGTTGTGCCTTCGGCATGACTCTTTCAGTTTGGGGTGACATCTTGGCAACTCCGTGTTCTCTCCCCGAAGTCTTTGTCAGCCTATGTTCTTTGTGTCGGGGAGATGTCTCCCCGACCCCCGCTTGTCTTCCCGACTATGGTGGCCCCCTTTGCTCTTCGGTGTGACTTCCCTTCGGCAAGACTTGGAACTCTCGATATATCTCTTGGTGAATCTGTTATGTCTTGCTGACGGTGTCTTGTGGTTTGCTTTCAGCGTGGGTGGCACCTTTCGTTGAGATGTCTCGGTGATGTCATCTTGCTATGCCGAGTGGTGATGGAATACTTGATGCTTCGGGGAGACTTGTGTTTCGGTGTATGTCATAGCGATGGGGTCATGTCTTGCCGACGGTGATTCAATGTGTGGCTTTCGGTGAAGGTCTTATCTTCTCTCGGTGAACAAGTTTCTAAGGGTCTTCTCGGTATAACAGTGAAGTGTCTACATGACTTCTCATTGATGATTGTGTGCTACAGCGACATACATTTGGTAGGTGATTTCATCGGTGAAAGAAGTTATAGGACACAGTGACTTAAGTGGTGTATAAAGATCTCTTCAGTATGAGCTTGGGTCTTCGGCGAGTGACCTTCGGTCTCGCCGATGGAACATAAAGTGGTCTTTGTCGGTGTGAGTTTTGAATCGTCTTGGTGACACTGCATGAAGGAAATATCTTTCGGTAACACACTGTGACTTCGTTGTGATGTTTGGCCGACTTGGCCATCTCTCCCCGACTCTTCACCTTGAGGTCTTCCTGACACTGCTATCTCTTGCCGATATGAGCCTCTCCACGCGATGTGTTAAAGCCCGAGCTACTAATGGAACATCAATGCGCACATGCAGATGATGAATGGTGATGTTTTAATTTGAGCGATAAAGGTGCCCGATGTTTGTCTGAAGACCAGTATGTAGTACGATCTAGTGGAGGACTTGTCTCAATGGTCCGATGAAGATTTAAAGGCGACTGCCCGATCTCTGATGATCAATGGTCGAGTTTCATACTAGACCACTGTTAGGGTTTCTGTGTTCGCGCCAGAAGCCTAGTGCATTCATGGCGATAGAGAGTTGGTTTTTCTCTTTTCCTTTTTTTTGGGTTTTTATTCTGGTTCCCGTTTCTCTTTTGCTTGCTTTGGTTTTTCTTTCAAAATCGGGGGCGGAACAGATGCTTGAAGGGAACTAGAACTTCTCTAATTCTGAGGTTCTAATTCCTATTCACGCATCCATCCCGGTCCCGATTCCATGTGTTTGGTGTTCCTTTTTCTTTCTGCCTTGCGGCGGTCGCTGGTTCTTTTCCTCTGTCTCTTCGCTTGTCTTTTGTTTTGTTTTCTTTGGCGGGGGCGAGATCGGGATGGGAATCATTTTTGGAACCTTCTTCATGTTTTCTATCTCAGGGTTTGTCTCGCTCCGGCCCCACTTCTTCTTCACTGTGACTTTCAGCTTTCAGTGTAACCTCTCGGTGACTCTTATCTGTCCCCTGAGGTTCTCTTTCTTTTCGGCCTAGGTTGGTTGTGTCAGGGAGATGTCTCCTCGACTCCTTTGTGTCTCACCGATGGGATTTCCTTTCGGCGTGACGGTTCCCGTTCGGGGTGAGGTCCTCCCAACTCCCCTTGGTTTCCCCGAGTTCCTTTTTGCTACCCTCTGTTGTGCCTTTGGCATGACTCTTTCGGTTCAGGGTGACATCTTGGCAACTCCGTGTTCTCTCCCCGAAGTCTCTGTCGGCCTCTGTTCTTTGTGTCGGGGAGATGTCTCCCCAACCCCCGCTTGTCTTCCCAACTATGGTGGCCCCCTTTGCTCTTCGGTGTGACTTCCCTTTGGGAGGACTTAGAACTCTCGATATAACTCTTGGCGAATCTGTTATGTCTTGCCGACAGTGTCTTGTGGTTTGCTTTCGGTGTGGGTGGCACTTTTCGTTGAGATGTCTCAGCGATGTCATCTTGCTACGCCAACTGGTGATGGAAGACTTGATGCTTCGGGGAGACTTGTGTTTCAGTGTATGTCATAGTGATGGGGTCATGTCTTGCCAATGGTGATTCAATGTGTGGCTTTTGGTGAAGGTCTTATCTTCTCTCGGAGAACAAGTTTCTAAGGGTCTTCTCGGTATAACAGTGAAGTGTCTACATGACTTCTCACCAATGATTGTGTGCTACAGCGACATACATTTGGCAGGTGATTTCATCGGTGAAAGAAGTTATAGGACACAGCGACTTAAGTAGTGTATAAAGATCTCTTCAGTATGAGCTTGGGTCTTCAGCGAGTGACCTTCAGTCTCGCTGATGGAACATAAATTAGTCTTTCTCGGTGTGAGTTTTGAATCATCTTGGTGACACTGCATGAAGGAAATATCTTTTGGTAACACACTGTGACTTCGCTGTGATGTCTGGTTGACTTGGCCATCTCTCCCCGACTCTATGGTGTTTTCAGTGTCACATGTGGATTTCTCTGTATGTTCTCGTCGACATTGTGATCTCCTGCTAACTTTGACGGGTGTTTGGTGTAGCATGTTTCCTTCGGCCAAACGTTTCCCTGAGCTCCTTCTGTCTGGCTGATATGCTTGGCTCTTTGTTGTAGCTATTTAGCTTCACCTTGAGGTCTTCTCGACACTGCTATCTCTCATCGATATGAGCCTCTCCATGCGGTGCATTAAAACCCGAGCTACTAATAGAACATCAATGTGCACATGCAGATGATGAACGGTGATGTTTTAATTTGAGCGATAAAAGTGCCCGATGTTTTTCTGAAGACTAGTATGCAGTGCGATCTAGTAGATGACTTGTCTCAGTGGTCCGATGAAGATTTAAAGGCTACCGCCCGATCTCTGATGATCAATGGTCGAGTTTCATACTAGACCACTGTTAGGGTTTCTATGTTCACGCCAAAAGCTTGGTGCATTCATGGCAACAGAGAATTGGTCGCTGGCTCCATCAAACCAGCATTCATGGTGACACGGCTCTGGTACAAGGACGACATGGCTCGAGTATGGACACAAGGATTTGGTGACAGATTTGACATTGATTTCCTGGCTTCTTTCATGCGGGAGTGTCTTTCCTGCAGCAACCCGACCAATGACATTTATGAGGCCAGAGAAGTAGTTGAAGAACATGGCGATTAGGGTTTGACATGGCGCTGATGGGGCTCTGAGCTGGATGGCATTTTCGGAGCTGTTTAAAAGGAACTTCTAAATCATTTGTAAGGGTCTGGGGCCAGAAGTTAGAACAAAAATCTGAAGAGAAGAGCACTAAGTTACAGAGTCAGGTTTTTACCAGATTTTGAGGTTTAGGGTTACAATCTATAAATTGTGAGGTCTTGGACACATGTATGAATCTGAATGTATAGATTGAGATCTTTAAGTCTCTCCTTTGTATTGTGTGTATGGATTGTTAATGAATGTTGATCAAGGATCACTTATTTAATCTTTTTAATGTAATGTTTTACTGTCTGCTCTGGTTGTTGCTCTTATTCAAGGAATAAGTTAAATGCTTTAATCATATCAGAGATTCATATGTATGATAGGAGGATTTGATAAGTAGTCTTATAGATCTAATCACTAGTTGTGAGACTAATAAGGTTAATCTTGCAAAGAATTTAATGTCCAAAGTAATGGTTCCTTCTATTTGCAGATTATTGCGACTCCTAGCCCAATGGATATGGCACTAATCTGATATATGCTATTTTTCTTTAGGGTTCTAGTCTTCTTGCTCAAGATCAATCATTTTATTTAATCAATCTTGTTTGATGTCTTGCCCTACCTCTTGGTTGCTGCAAGTATTGTGTTACTGGGAATCTAGCCATATTTGAGGTTCTCAATACTTGGCATCAAGAGTCATATTTGCTATAAAAAGCAATGTCTGGTCTT
>VDFB02000003.1:294578626-294595360 GCA_007258455.2 Sequoia sempervirens | reverse complement strand
TAAAGGGTAGAGGAGAGAGAGATAGGATTGAGTGAGTGAGAGAGAGAGAGAGAGAGAGGAGTGAGTGAGTGTGAGAGAGAGTTAAGAGAGAGGGAGAGGGGAGTATGAGGGAGAGACGTGAGAGAGAGAGAGGGAGAGAGAGAGAGAGGGAGGGAGTGGGAGAGAGATAAATGGTAGAGGATAAAGGGTATAAGGGTTAATGGTAGTGGGTAGACGGGAGAGAGATAGAATTAGGGTAGGTAGGGTATAGACAAAGAGAGAAAATAAATCTATTAAAAAACCAACTTTCTCATAACACAAGTGCATTTTGAAGTAGAGATATGGCCATTTTAGGAAGAAAGAATGTGCTTGCATTATAATGTGAGCACATTATAACATGAGCGTGTTTTAAGTTGCACTAAAAATGATAAAAAAACTCAATATACCCGTAATCTCAAGGCCCACATTCTGCATATTCTCCTGGTTATGTGCATGCTTTGACAAAAAATAGTTTTTTCATGATGTTGTGAAGTGTGCATGCATGTTTTTCACATTCCACCACCTTTTTCGTGATCTTTCTACCACCTTTGCATGAAATAGAAAAAATTTCATGTTGAAAGACATATAATATGAATTCAAGTTTGAATTCCATTGACAACTGATATACAATTGAAGTTTGGAGGGGAACAAGCTTTTGAAAAAGTCAAATCGTTGAGGAGTTTGAAGAAAGAAGCTAAGGCTACATAATTGGGTTGAACTCCTCCATTTGAAACTCTGGTTTTTTAGGTATGTGAAGTCTTTACACATTTTCTTTCATTCTATTATGGCTTGATTTCATTTTTGTTATTTTGCATATTCCATATTGATCATTGTTTGTTTGTCATTATAACCTTAGGTTGTCAATGCACATTTTAAATTACACAATTCTATACACTTGTCAATTACTTTTTAAACCACATCTCTTTGATGCATTTTGTTATTTAACAATTGACTTGACTTGTGTATGCTTCCACATTTTGTATACACATATATATGACATACATTTTAAGGAAGTAAAATAAAACATCATTTCTCAATCCTTTATTATGGATGTGCACACCATTCTCTGAAGCTTTCATCGAGGTATTTTGTCAAACAATTATACCAAGCAACTGATTGCCTTGTCTATGCTACCAAATTTTCCATACATGTCTCTACAAAATTGGAATATACTCCTCCGACATTGATAGATCTTAGAAACTATTTTGGTTTTCATCTCTATTTCTAAATTTACATCACTACTTTTAGTTGTGATATATTTTAAAATTTTCCTTGATTAGTCTACCTGCAAGGGATTCTAACCCTTCTCTGCATTGTTACAAGACTCTTTATTCAAGGCTACATTAGCAACATGGGGAAAGGTGTAGCCTATCTTGGAATCAAAACCAAAACCAAAAACCCTCTTTTAAAGCCAAATAACCTAGGGCTTATTGGAAAGCACACTTTCCAACCTTATCACAACATTCCACCACCTCAAATAGGTATAAAATGGCATGCAAAAACTCAATTCAACAAGAAACAATGCTGCCCTAACACAATACTCACTTTAGCATGTCAAAACCTCTCAAATTCACATGGAAAAAACCAAATTTCACTACAAGGCTTCGTGCCCAAATCAACTCTTGACTTCCCTTGTACTTACTCAACATTCCCACACCTTTTTAGTGATGTTGCAGACCCATTCCTTGAGTTATTGTGGCCATAGTGAGAATGGGTCAATACACCATTTTAAATGACTTTCAAACCTTAAAACTATGTTTAGGGTGGAGCGCGCTAGCTTGCCAATGTGGTAGGGTTGAGAAGGTAGGGGTAGCGTATGCCTCATAGAAATGGAGTCTCATATCAAGCTAGTGGAGTGAGCTAGCTTGCCAATGCTCCACTAGCTTCCAATGTGGTAGGGTTGATAAGGGAAACGTATGCCTCATAGAAATGGAGTCTCATAGTGATATACATCACCATGATACTCCATTTCTATGAGGCATATCACGGTGAGACTCCATTTCTATGAGGCATACGCTGCCCCTAACTTCTCAACCCTACTGCATTGCAAGCTAGTGGAGCTTGCCAATGCTCCACTAGCTTTCCCTACCGCATTGCAAGCTAGTGGAGTGTTGGCAAGCTAGTGGAGCTTGTCAATGCTCCACTATCTTTCCAATGCAGTAGGGTTGAGAAGGTAGGGGCAGCGTATGCTTCATAGAAATGGCGTCTCACGGTGATATATTTATCACCGTGAGACACCATTTCTATGAAGCATATGCTGCCCCTACCTTCTCAACCCTACCATTTATCATTGTGAGATGCCATTTCTATGAAGCATATGCTGCCCCTACCTTCTCAACTCTACTGCATTGGCAAGCTAGTGGAGCAAGCTAGCTTGCCAATGCTCCACTAGCTTGCAATGCGATAGGGTTGAGAAGGTAGGGGCAGCGTATGCCTCATAGAAATGGAGTCTCATGGTGATGTATATCACCGTGATATACATCACCATGAGACTCCATTTCTATGAGGAATATCACATTGACAAGCTAGAGGAGTGAGCTAGATTGCCAACACTCCACTAGCTTGAAATGCGGTAGGGTTGAGAAGGTAGGTGCAACATATGTCTCATAGAAATGGAGTCTCACGGTAGGGTTAAGAAGGTAGGGGTAGTGTATGCCTCATAGAAATGGGGTCTCATGGTGATGTATCATCACCATGAGACCCCATACATCACCATGAGACCCCATTTCTATGAGGCATACGCTGCCCCTACCTTCTCAACCCTACCACATTGGCAAGCTAGTGAGTGAGCTAGCTTGCCAATGCTCCACTAGCTTGCCAAGGAATTTGAATTCACATGTCTTGTCATGCTTCCATTTTGAGTCGATCTTGTAATCATGGCATGCTCCTTCACCACCTTTTTCTATGCTAGAAATAATCTTGTACATGATGATTGTAAGTATTTTTTATGAAGCCTTGAATGACATATATTTCATTTCTTTGAATGGATACATTTTTTAGGAGCTAATATTCATCTTAGTACCATGCTACAGGTAAAATTATCTACCATGCTGAAGAAGCAAACAAGGAAAAAACTAGCAGACGAAGAGTATGAAACCTTCAAACCAAAGGAGAGAGAACGGGTGGTAGCATATCATGAAAAGAAAAAATTGGATACGATTGACTAAAACAAGCCAATTGAAGAGGAACCTCAACCACTCAAAGAGAACATGCATTGGAAACACAAAGGGAGAAAATTAAAAAGAGTTATGGTAGTAAAAATTTAGATATAGTAGTTGGAGACACTCCATCTACTGCAAGTGAATACGAAGGGACACCATTAACCACAAGTGAATATGGAGGGACACCATCTAATACAAGTGAATATGGAGGGACACCATCTACTGCAAGTGAATATGGTTGGAAACCATCCACAACATCTCAAGTTGAGAGTACATCATCACTTAGATTTGAAAAAAAAGGTATGCCATCATCCCTGCATGAGCCTCAAGGTATGTCTTCTACTCCACCCTCGATCGAAGGTACGTAATCTAGCCCACCTCAATTAAATATTGATGAAATTCCTAATGTTGAGATGTATGTACCTAGAAGAGCACCACCTAGAATTTTGCGTAGAAAGCCAAAGTATTTGATTAATATTGATGAGGATATTTTACAGCACATGGAAGGTAAGATTTAAACACTCTTGTAGAAGATATGCTGATAAGATTTGGAATTTCTTTTTTGAAAGGATAAATGAGACCACAAGATCTCAACTATTTGTTGAAATGATGTGAGGTATAAAGTATAGAAACGTCATGAAGACTCTTGGGTTGAGAACATCAAATGCATCAAGTGAAAACACTATTGTGAATAATCTAATGGATGCTTATGAGAGTTTGGGTAAGACCTCACACTCAAAGGATAGTAATGTCACCCGACGTGTCATTACATCGAATTTGGTAAGTAGTCAAACAAAGAGAGCTTGTCTCATTAGAAAGACGAGTTAACAAATAAGAATTAGTAGAAAAAAATTATCAAAATTGGTTCAGAGGTGGCAAAGAATTGAGGGCACTGATTCAAATGAATTATGGGCATTCTCGGGGAGACTGCCACAAAAGATAAAAAAGTTGTTGAAGTATTGAGAACACTAATTGAAGAGTATTGGAAGAATAACACAAGGCCATCTCAAAATCCAAAGAAGGAGAAATAGTAGTTGGAACCATAAGCCACATCCAAAGGGATGTGGTAAGAAGGAGAAATAATAGTTGGAACCATGAGCCACATCCAAAGAATTTTTTGGATACGACTCAAACCCAAATTTTTCATAAATTTCAAAAGGATTATCCTCAAATTAGTATTTGACAAAGATTTTTTGAAATGCTTAAACCTTTTTATGTCAAGATAAATCACACACACACACACTACTTGTTGTTGTAGACTACATATTGAATTCTCTAACCATTATGATGTTTATCGTTCTATATGTTTGGATTTGCATACTAATGATGTTTTGCAGAATTGTGGCATAGAAGCCCCACCAAAATATTCAAGAGAGTTCTTATCAAAAAAAATATTTGAAATAGAGGATGCTCAAATATTCTACAGGACAACATGCTTGGATGGTTCATGTCAGTGTTGTGGTGGCTTGCGGCGTATTCCAGTATGTCAACACATGGAAAGCATAGATGAGGTGGGACAAAAACTAGTAGAGTTCGAGAAGTATAAAATAGTGGCATACACTATAAAAGATGGGTATCAAGAAGGTGTGATTTGGTTATTCAGAAGATTCCAGTGTATCAGTTTATGTCTATGTTTCATGACAATATAGTGTATGAGTATGCAAGGCATACCCACAGAGTCGATGGTTGGACACACAATTCAAGATATGCAAGGACACCTTTCCAATTGGAAGCATATTATCAGTGGTTGACTTTGAAGAGAACTACAATCTACAGCCACAACATGAGGTGTAGTCACAATATTACAACTCCACATAGGTTTTGATATTTGTGCACATAGCATTCATTCATGTAGCTGATAATACAGAGGACCAAATGAAGGTATTGATGGAGTATCACTTTTATATTAGTAATGATCACACACATTCTCCAGAGTTTGTGCAAGGTTGCTTCAAGATGTTCTACAATGATTTGGCTTAGAGGGGCATAGCCTACAGTCAGCATATAATATGGTTAGATAACTATGCACTACAGTTCAAGAACTCATGCATGTTCTACTGGTTGAGTAGGATGCATGTCATTACAGGTGTACAACATATGTGGAACTTTTGTGAGGTTAGGCATTGAAAGGGGGAGCATGATGGTGCAAAAGCATCCATGAAAAGAGCATTAGCACGAGAAGAGTTAAAGTATAAAGATAGTGCAAAGTTGAAAAATGCAAGATCAATCGTCAAGTGGTGTAATGCTTTGATGGGTCTAGGTAGTGAAGGTACATCTTTAGTTCATATATTTTTTTGGTTGATGGATGATACTAACATTGCACCATATGAGGATTGTTGTACACTAATAGGATTGAGTGAGGTACACTCTTCCCTTAGCTCAAATGTAGGTTCATAGAGTATCGATACATGAAAGATGGCATGCTTTTTTTCTTCATGTATAATGCAAGCCTGGAATTATTGTGAGTTAGGGGAGTTGGTTGACAAATGGTTGACAAGTTATATTAGCCCACTTCACATGTATTTCCCTCTGGTGGCATTGGAACTACCACAAATGGAACCATCGGTTGACTTTGACCACGTATCAAATCTAGTTCAACCAGGTAATATTCTTTGCTTCCTTTGTTTTTGAAATTCCATATTGTTATCTTACTTTGTATTGTATTTGTAATGTTGACTAATTTCAAGAGATTTGCTGCACATATCAATGCAGGGCATGCTTATGTAGTTATTGAAAATAAAGACAATGAAGAGGGAATGGACTATTACTTGTGTCATTGTGTTGAGTCCAAAAATAAATTGGAGGCCCCAATTATAGATGGAGAAAACATCAAATACCCTATAAGCTTAGTTGTTGTTACTAGAATGTGGCTTAGAAGGTACCCACATAAGAGTGTTAAACATTGGTTGTTTTAGGACTTTGACACATATCGTAAGATTCTTCATTAATCAAACCTTGTGGAATCCAATGTCCATTTGACCAAATATTGGGTAGACCTTTGAACAAGAACTTGTGGAAGGTTTGTGAGTCTGACGATGAGGCAATACTTGACACAATAAAGAGTAGAGCAGACCCGGATGGTTTGTTGGATTAATTTGTAAGTATGCACATTGGTTCTTATTAATTTATACCTGTATGCATATTAATTTGTTTGATGCCAATGCTAACATCTTCATTTACTTTTCCTATTTTCAAGTAACCTACTAAAATTTGATTGGTGTCCCCTTGCAGAAAATACAGATTTATGAGCCATTAAAGAGAATCTTAGCCAGAAAAGCAATGCAACATCCTTATTTTGATGATCTTAACAAATCTCAATTATGATTTTAAGCCATTACAAAAGTGTGTGTGAAGATTGGTGAGGGAATTTTGAGTTATTTATTTGAAGTTAACCTTATCATGAGCACTGATGATGTAAACATTATAAGAGCATCTCAAATTTCAAGTTTTTTATTCATGAGAGGTATTGTGTGCAATAGGTATCTTGGAACTCCCAGTGAAGATGTATGACTAGGAGTGAGTAAGTTGATATATTGGCATGCCTATCTATAAGTTCCTTCCATCTATTTTCATTTCATTTCCATTTTGGATGCTCTTTCTTTTTCTTCTTTTACTTTGTGTATTTGTAAGTAAACTACTAAAAATTGATTGGTATCTTGTTGCAGAAAATGCTGATTAATGAGCCATCAAAGAGAATCTCACCCAAAAAAGAAATGCAACATCCTTATTTTGATGATCTTGAGAAATCTCAATTCTGATTTGAAGCCATTATAAAAGAGTGTGTGAAGCTTAGCAAGGGAATCTCAAGTTACTCAATTGAAGTTAACGTGCTCACGAGCACCTATGATGTTGACATTTAAAGAGAATATCGAATGTATGAGTGACATTGTAAAATATTTGTGAGAACGAAGTACCTAAGGCATTGTAATGAGATTTACTCAAATATTGAAATTTTGGAGTTCATGTTTGGTGCAGGAGCACCTTGTTCTCTAAATGCCTTCAATAGGAAAAATTGTAAAATTTGAATGTTCAAATGTAAACAATGTGAAAAAGGTCATGTGAAGGTCATATGTAATGTATTCAAAGTCGCAAACAGGTCATTAGGTGATTAGAGAAGTGATATTGCACAAAAGTTGTCATTTGGTGTAAAAATGCAAAACTTGCATTACTTGCACAATTGCAAAATTAGTAAATAAAGGATGATGTTTTATGTATTTGTAGCACTTTTCCTTTTTTGTTTCAAGATTGTATGGATTGTACAACACCTTATACTTTTATTGTTGATTAGTTTTCTTTAGAGCAAGGAGTTAGGTAACTTTTGAAAGTAGTTTGAAGTCTTTTAACTTAGATTTGAGGAAATAAGAGCAATTTTTTCATAACTTCTCAAATAAATTCATAAAAAAATGACTGATCTAGATACCCATTATTGAGTTACAACACATAGTTCAAAATCAATAGTGACTATATTGGAACATGCACATCAAAAATGACCTTCTTCACTATTTTAATTACGCTAACTAGGCCTAATTTACAAAGGAAAATACCTTTAAACATTCAACAACCCCCTAAACTTGTTGGGGCAGCAATTCTCATGTATCTGAACCCTCAAATCCTTAATTTTTCTTAGGAGAAACTGAATCCACCATGCCAAACCACAAAACCCTTATTTTATGCTAGTATGAGGAGGGTTTATTGAAAGGAATAGTTCCACACCTTACCAGAACATGCCACCACCTTAGACCTTAAAATCACTTGAAAAAACTCAAAATATAATCAACCAACCTCTACATGCAATATTTTATCAAACCCTAGGGTGAAACCTCATTTTTCATGCCCTTTTCCATCAAAATATACAAGGGAAGAAACTCAAATACTGTGATGCTTAGAAACTTCTCATATAATCCTATGGGATCGCATTGGGCCCCTATACGAAAACCTCTAAGTTTTTGCTATCTCAGAGTTGTTTTCCTGTGGTGGCAGATTTTCACTTGATGGAAAAAGTGTCAAATGAAAGCAGTGCAAAGTTGCAAAGTGGTGCAAATTTTGTTTTGAAACTCGTGTGACCATACAGACTATTCCAACACATCCAAATAGGTATTTTTACGCTAGGAATGGTCCTCTTTCACACCCAAACATGCAGAATCACTCTGAGCTATATTCAACTAGATCGATCCCTTAAGAGTCCAAATTGCAAAATGGTTGCAAACTTCAACATCTTGTTACTCAGATACCATGACACTTAGAAAATTATTGTCTAATCCCATGGGATTACATTGGGCCCCTCTACAAAAATTTCTCTCAATTTTTGCTATCTCAGAGTAGTTTTCCCGTGGTGGCAGATTTTCACTTGATGGAAAAAGTGTCAAATGCAAGCAGTGCAAACTGGTGCAACTTTTGTTCTGCAACTCGTGTGACCACACAGAATATTCCAATGCATATGAATAGGTATTTTTATGGTAGGCATGGTCCTCTTTCACACCCAAACATGTGGAATCACTTCGAGCTACGTTCAACCAGATCGATCCCTTAAGAGTCCAAAGTGCAAAATAGCTGCAAACTTCAACATGTTGTTACTCAGATATTGTGATGCTTAAAAACTTCTAATATGATCCTATGAGATTGTGTTGGGCCCTTCTACAAAAACCTCTCTCAGTTTTCGCTATCTTAGAGTGGTTTTTCTGGGGTGGCATATTTTCACTTGATGGAAAAAGTATCAAATGCAAGCAATGCAAAGCTACAAAGTAGTGCAACTTTCATTTTGAAACTCGTGTGACCACATAGACTATTTTATCACATTTGAATAGGTATTTTTACACTAGGAATGGTCCTCTTTCACACCCAAACATGCATAATCTCTTCGAGCTACGTTCAACCAGATCGATCCCTTAAGAGTCCAAAGTGCAAAATGGTTGCAAACTTCAGGATGTTTTTACTTAGATACAGTAATGCATAGAAACTTCTAATTTGATCCTATGGGATTTTATTAGGTCCCTCTAAAAAAACCTCTTTCAATTTTCGCTATATTGAAGTGGTTTTCCCATGGTGGCAGATTTTCACCTGATGGAAAAAGTGTCAAATGCATGCAGTTTAAAGTTGCAAAGTGGTGTAACTTTCGTTCTCCAACTCATGTGACCACACAGATTGTTCCAACATATCCAAATAGGTATTTTTACACTAGGAATTGTCCTTTTTTGTACCCAAACATGCGGAATTGCTCCAAGCTACATTCAACTGGATTGATCCCTTAAGAGTCCAAAGTGCAAAATGGTGCAAACTTCAACATGTTACTACTTGAATATCGTGATGCTTAGAAACTTCTCATCTAATCCTATGGGATCGTGATGGGCCCCTCTACAATAAACTCTCTTCGTTTTTGCTATCTCAGAGGCATTTTCCATTGGTGGTGAATTTTCACTTGGGGAAAAAGTTGTCAAATGCAAGTAGTTGAAAGTTGCAAAGTCGTGTAACTTTCATTCTACAACTTGTGTGACCTTACAAATTGTTTGAACACATCTGGATGGGTATGTTTATGCTATGAATGGTCTTCTTTTACCCCCAAACATGTGGAATTTCTTCGAGCTATGTTCAACCAGCTTGATCCCTTTAGGGTCCAAAGTGCAAAATGAAAGAAAACTTTGACAGGCTATTACTCAGAAATTATGATGCTTAAAAACTTTTTGTCTAAGCCTACAGGATCTTGTTGGGCCCCTCTACAATAACCTCTCTCAATTTTTTTTATCTCAGAATCATTTTCCTGTGGTTTCTAGTTTTCACTTGATGGAAAAAGTGTCAAATGCAAGTAGTGTAAAGTTGCAAAGTGGTGCAACTTTCATTTTGCAATTTGTGTGACCAAAATAATTGATCCAATGTGTCCCAATAGGTAGATTTATGCTAGGAATGGTCCTCTTTCACACCAAAACACATGGAATTTCTTTGAGCTACGTTCAACCTGCTTGATTACTTATGATGGCATGCAAAACAATCGAAAAGATAAACATACACATGACGGTTGAGAAGTCTAATTTTTCCACACAAAAAGTGTATGATCATTGGTGTAGAGCACCTTGTTCCTCCATTTGATGAAGAAGGTCTAGTTCAGTGGTTTTAGTCATGATAATGTCAAATAAGACCATGATAGGCCATTTTGTAATCTTTCTTTTAGTTTTGAGTTAGTGTGGGGTCATTTGACTCAATTATGTAATTATGATAGGGACTAAAAATAATAAAATAGCATTGGTAAAGGAATTGGAAGAGATTACTAACGCTTCCCCTATTGAAAATTCAAAATTTAGGCCTTAAAAGCAAGGCTAGACAAGGTGAAAAGAATAAATTGCTTGAGAATAAGTTAGAATAGGTTGGAAATAGGGTGAGGTTGTGGAGTTTGACATGTTCAAAAGGTTTGCAAGGACAAGGGAGGTCAAAAGTATGTTATGGCATGATGTCCTAGTTGGAAAAAGAGGGGTTTTGAATGAAAAAGAAAGGTTTGAGGGAGTAAAAGTGGGTAAAGTCAGGGGGCAGCATAATTTGGTGGCCAATTAAGTTTGTGCAAACAAAATGAAGAGTATTGGAAGAGGTTTTGAGATTGTATGAGGTCTGGATATGGGGTTTTCAATAAACCCTAGTGAAATTTGAGAAAAGTGAGGTTTAGAGGATTTGTAGACTGGTAAATGCTGCCCAATGGTGTTTTGCAATTGGAATAGTGATTGAGAGGGTGTTGCTTTGTTAAATAGACCTATTTGGGGGTCTAGGACAACATTGAGTCCATTTCTTACTTATATTATAAATTATAACTTGCTTTCTCCCAAGTCCATTTCCTATACAAGAAATAATATTACAAAAAATTGACATATAAATCTTTCGATGTGTTTATATGGTGACGGATCAAGAACATAACAATTCATTTTGCACTATCAAGATTATGCTGTGAAAATATGAAAATGTTTGTATGATAATGTTTCAAGAAGTTAACTATATTGGAATTTTTTTATGAATCATTTCATGGAATACCAATTGAAAGTGTGTGTTTTTCTTTTATATAAATTTGTTTACATCAATCAATTAATATTCAAGACAAACCATGAAAGAAAACAATGATCAATTCTAGGGCTAACCAATTAATAAGTATACACATGAATAAGTCAAGCATGTACATGTGAATAAGGGAAACAAAAGTACTCATAAACATATAAGACTTGGACTATACACACGAATACATAGTATACACAAATAATACAAAGTATTGGCATGAATACAAGGTATACTCATGAAAACACGTAAGTCGCAAAGTAGACATTGGAATACATGTAAGTTGTAAAGCATACACTTGAAAAAGTGTAACTCATATCTATTGAACCATGGATTTATAATGCAAATATGGACACCATCGATAATATAGATTTGTATTAACCAAATATCCATGTAGGCATACATCAATATATGTCGATATAAGTATAAAATATAGGTACAAAATAGCCATATAGGCTTATGAGGATGCCATATAGGCATACAATGTCAAATATATCCAATACAAAATATGTACAAAAATGAAATATAGGCATACAACAAAGGGCTCTAGAATCAAAAGTCATTGCTATCCAGGCTCTTGAAATAAACTCTTTCCCTTTTCTTATCAATCAGAGGGTGATAGGTCTATCACTCATTTGTGTTGCACTCAAGGAGTCCTCTTGCTACTCCTCCTAGTGTTTAGATCTTAGTGAAGTTTTAATTGTTAGAATAAAAAGTATAGACATTAATATATAGAAATTACATTATAAAAAATGATATATTTAAAAAAATAATCACTTACCACCATCTCATGATCACTCTCCATGAGGGAAATATTCACACACCCATGCTGAGGTGTGCTCAAGCCTTGTATAAACCATCCAAACAAAAATTAAACTATCAATCAATAATGGTTTTCTTTTTCACTAACTAACATCTATGGCAACGAATGTAAATTGAAATTTAGTAATTTTCCTCATACCTCCCCTGTTAGAGCCATCAAGGATTCTATAGCAGATGAAACACTGATCTCCATTTCCCTTGTCACATTTGGAGGTGTTTTTTCTTGCAACATCTGAAAATAAAATGAAAAATTATTCAATCACAAAAACTAAAATAGTGATCCACGTCATGACTTATAATGTATGAGATAATGAACAAAATTTTGAGTACTTATTAGACTATATATTTCTTACTATCATGCTTACTATTTTCCCTATCCATATCTTGTTCAAAAGCATGTGTTTTTAGGCTTTTACCCATAGCAGAAAGCCGGCGAACCATTTGATAAAATGTTTTTGTAGACATGTACGATAACTGTTGTGGCATAGAGAAGGTAGTGAACTATTTGAAAAAATTCCTCAAAGAAATGGGGTCTCATGGTGATGGAATGCCATTACAAACAAATGCACATCATGACATTCCATCACAATAAGACTGCATTTATTTTAGGCATTTTTTCAGACAATTCATTACCTTCTCTATGGTATTATTGCTTACTATTATGCTTTGATAGAAAATTTTCCAAGCATCCATAGTTTTTTGGAAAGCCCCTATTTTAGGCTTTTAGCCATATCAACAAGGAAGTGAGTAGTTTGATAAAATGCTTTGGTACACATGTATGGAAAATGTGGTATCATAGAAAAGGTGGTGAGCTATTTGAAGAAATGCCTCAAAGAAATGTGGTCTCATGGTGATGGAATGGCATTCCATCACCATGAGACCACATTTCTTCGAGGAATTTTTTCAAACTAGTAACGACCATGTCTATGCTATTGCTTACTATTATGCTTTGATAGATTTTTTCCAAGCATCCATAGTTTGTTGGAAAGCACCTTTTTTAAGCTTTTAGCCATAGCAATGAGGAAATGAACTATTTGATAAAATGATTTGGTAGACATGTATGGAAAATGTGGTAGCATAGAAAAGGTGATGAGTTGTTTGAAAAAGTGCTTACTATTATTCTATGTTATTGCTTACTATTATTCTTTCATATATTTTCCTTCCAACCATCCATAGCATAGACAAGGCAGTGAAATGTTTGAAAAGATGCCAAGTAGTAAAAAGTGGTCTCATGGAATGCCATGACAAGCAAATGCAATTGGAATCTGCTCCTAGACTTATTACTTATGCTATGTGAAGTAATTGCATCACTGCTTATGTTGACTTTCTAAACAACTATATTGTAGTTGAAATTTTGTCATCTATCAACATCTAGTTATTAGTTATGGAATGTGAAGTAATGCTTTGACTTTGAATGATGTGAAATGCAACACAATCAACAATATGAATATAAACAACACAAATCTATTAAATACAATTCATTAGTTAAACTCTTTATTCTATTACCTATGTGTAGGTTTGAGTAAATCCACTAGCACTGGGAGGTGTTCCCTCAAAACCTACAATATTAACCTATTCAACATCCAAAATCACATATTAAAATACCATTTGTAAAACAATGTTACTAACATGCAATAAATTTATAATTATTTATTAGTTACATACCCCACCAATAGGTGTACTATAGAAAAAAGTAGGTGGAGGGCCGATGTATCCAGTCTCAACACTGTGACCTTGCAATTTTATTAAAATCATAAAACTAAATTAGTTAATCTTGCATTTCAAAATCAAAATTTAATAAATTACATTTCATGAACATGCTAACTTTTACCTAAGAATCAAT
Source organism: Sequoia sempervirens (assembly GCA_007258455.2). Classification (NCBI taxonomy): domain Eukaryota; kingdom Viridiplantae; phylum Streptophyta; class Pinopsida; order Cupressales; family Cupressaceae; genus Sequoia; species Sequoia sempervirens. The sequence continues at coordinate 294,581,491 of VDFB02000003.1, read as the reverse complement.
TCCATACGTGTCATGCAAAATGTCAGCTGCCCTGTCCATCTCCATAGCTGCAGATGGATCCTGCATAGCAACCTCTTGAGTGTTGGTGGGGTCATATGAACTATTCACCCCACAAGATTGACACACATGGGTTTGAAGGCCACCACTCGAAGACTCCCCTGGATGGCGCTATAGAATAGGGCTAGCATGCTTAATGATACTCTAGGTCAAAGTGTTGATCACCTACAATGTCTCGACGTCGGCACTCTCCTTCGTGACAGAAGGAATAACAACATACTCATGAGGCAGCCTAGCAAGAGGTTGTCTCCCTTGCCATGTAGGATCTGGGTATGCACCGAGTCTATCCTAAGCTGACCCACCACCTCTCCCCTAAAAGTCCCTCATATAAAAATAATTTTGGATTTTATTCAATATGAACTCACAGTATAGTTTCCTAAGGGAATACTGTGGGACTTCACAATTTTTGTACGGTGGGTAATCAAAAACCATGTACCACCTACCATAAAAAAAGTTCCTGATCTATTGGTGGTGGCACCAATGAATAAGAAACCTCTTCATATTGAGGGTAATATTTTGATGTGTGCATGGGTCAGTGAATAAGGAGCACAAATCACCTTTTATAATTTTTAAATCCTTTACATCTTTATATGATAACTTATCTGTGTAATAAACCCTAGATGCCTACCTCCTATCTTTCCATCTAGTTATTTGTTTGCTAATTGAATCTACATTTTTTAACATATCTTTCTGTATACACCTAAAAATGGTCACATCACGATTGTCTGGTAATTAATTAAATATTTTTAATATTTAATTAAATCTTTGAATTCAATCTGCGTATAAATAAATCTAAATAATTTATTTATATTGTTCATTCTTTCATTTTGATTAAATAAATAAGCTTATTTAATCACTCTTCTTATCCATTTCTTAATTAATTAAATAAACATTATGATTTATTTATATTAATTATCATATAATCTTGGCTTGAATTCTTAATTCAAATAAAGATTAAATATTCTTCTCTTCTAAAAATATTCCATTTGCAATTAAATATTCCAAAATATTTAATTAATTCTCCTAATGTCTATTCAAATCAAATAATTCAAAAATATTTTAAATCCTCAAAATCACATAAAATTAAATAAATTTATTTATTTAATTTGGATTATTTGCAACAACCGTGAAACAACTTCAAAATAGAAAATTAATTTCTCTATTTCTAAGAAAAGTTGTTCCCGTGGGTTGAAGACAAACCTCCATTCTTCTCTCCAACCTCCCAACATCTTCCATCTTCCTCTCAACCTCTCAATATCTCATCATTCAAATTTACCAGACAATCTCACAGCCATTGATCTTTGCCAACCAAGCTCTTGCTTGTAAAAATCTATAAAAAGGATTGTCGGGTCTTTGAAAACAGAGAAGCCTTTGTACGGGAAAACTATAGCCAATTTGCAATAGCACAACCTTTTAGCATCCATAGCCTCTAGAATCATAGCATAGCATAGCTTAGCATATCAGTAATCCATATCATGGCCTATCATCCTCATATCATAGTTTCAATAGCATCCATAATGCACAGCCCCTGTGCATATCCGTATACCAACATTTCACTCCACCAGCATATAGGATAGAGAAGTTGATCTGTGTAGGATCTAGACTAGATTGCAGTTTAAATGCTTAACTTTTGTAATGCTTTACAATGTTTATTTCAAGTTAATTAAAATGAAATTAACTTAAGGAAATAACATAAAGAACGTAATCAAGGTGATTATAACAGAATGAAAAGAAATGAGAGACAAAAAGAGAGAGAAGAGAAGTGCAAACAGTGTTTGATTTCAGAGTTTGTCACGAGAGTGACTACGTCTCCGGGTCCACTTCAATAGAGTGTGACCGATCCGATTAATCTCCAAATCAATTACAACAACACCACCATTTTCCAAGCATTTCGGCAGCGTAACGATGCTCTGATATGCAAGAATGGTTTGAAGAACTCTCCAACAAGACCTCTCTTTTGACGCCTCAGCATTAGGACTTCATCACCTGAAAGAAAAACTTGATTACAACTCTCACCTCAAGCCCCCTTTTTATACAAAGAATTTGCTCAATTTGGTTACTAACCAAAAGATTTGAAAATATTCACCTTATCTCTCCAATTACATAAGGATCTTCATCAATCTCCCAATTTTGCATAAAAATCATTACAAATTTCCCCTAATAATCTTTAATAATCCCCCTTATCAAAAATAAATCTCCTATAATATTTATTTTAGCCCTTCTTTGATTCATTTCGGGCTTTTACAGTTGAGGAGGTTTCTGGTTAATCCTTAAAAAGGATTATTGTTTTACATTTGGAGGGATTTGTTAATTTTTATAAGGTATACGGTTTGAACAAATTAACAAAATGAATACACGCCACATATATATCAAACTATACGCGTGGTGTATCGGTGCATATATATTTTAGGAGGCCGGCGGTTGGGGGTTCAACCCCCCGCCGCTGGCTTTTAATAGCCATTGCCATTCTTTTTAAAACAATAAAGGAAACCCGTCGCCGCTATTTGCTAGCGTCCCGGATTTGGCGGAATGGCCGAGCCGCTAAGTTTGGCGGAGGTTGGTTAGGGGTTCGAATCCCCCGCCAACCTTTTTTTAACAAACAAATAACAACCAACCGACGGATGGAGGGGAGGAAGGCAGGACACGTGGCGCGCCGAGGATTCGCCACGTGGTGACATATGATTCGCTGAAGGTGTCGATTGACCAGCTGACGTGTCTGCCACTAGGTATCCACATGGAGCTGACTGCGCGCTGACTCGGATGCCGACTGTGCCGATGACTGTACGTACGGATGGTGACTGGACTGTG
>VDFB02000003.1:294527257-294578526 GCA_007258455.2 Sequoia sempervirens | reverse complement strand
TTATAACCTCAACCCTTAATCCCTAATCCCTCAACCCCTATACCCTCTACCCTATACATTGGACCCTCGACTGTAATCCCCCAACCCTATACCCTCAATCCTCTACCCTCAATCTTAAACACTCAACCCTTAAACCCTCTACCTTTAAACCCTCTACCCTCTACCCTATAAACCCTTAAACACTCAACTCTAAACCCTCAACCCTCAACCATTAAACCATAAACCCTCTACCCTCTACCCTCAATCCTCTACCCTCTACCCTCAACCCTAATCCATCAACCCTTAAACCCCTAAACCTACTTAGTAAAATCTCTACCCTAATCACTCAACCCTCTTGACCCTTAATCCCTCAACCCTTAAACCCTAATTCCCCAACTCCTATACCCTCTACCCTATACATTGGACCCTCAACCCTAATCCCTCAGTGTTGAGGGTGTTTTCTGCACAGCAACAACTCAGACAGAAAAGGATATTCTATCTCTCTTGAAAGATAATCTTCAACAATAAATTGCTGAAAATCACCCCAAGGTCTCTCGGGTGTCAGGTCTTGACAATGCATAGACAACTCAGATAATATGTGAAAATGTTGGTAATCACAATCGGACCTTACTACAAGCAAACTGTATCTTTCAGATTTTGCAATATTATGATCTCAAATCCTAAATCTAACCAAATAATAAAGAAACGGAAAAAGATGAGGGTGCAAGAGATATAATGAAATCTAAAATATTTCTAAGATAAATAATGCAAATGATAAATTCTTGGAATGGACCAATCTCAAATAACCAATTCTTGCTTAACCCACAATGCAATATCATAAGAAAGGTGCAATCTTCCAAGGCATACAAATTTTCAAATCATAGACATTCATCCACAATCGAACTAAACACAAATAGATGTATGGTCCAGGTTGACTTCACCAGTCTACTACAATCAGATAGTTACTGGGAGTATAGACCAGAGATTGCTACAAACATTCCAAGCATAAAACCATGATCATTATTCACTAGACTAATCTAACCCTAAATATATCATCCAATCTTATATCTTCAAGAAATTTCAATGGATGGAACAATGGGAACCATGCAAGATAAACTAACACAAAAGAATTCTCCAGAGAAACCACAATGCCTCCAATTGTATTAGATCACCAAAATGTAGCAAAAATTCCACTATTCTGTGTTACAGTATTTGCTTCAAAGAACTAACTACTATCTCTACCATAGAATGCCCTAGCTCTTTCTTAGTCTAACTTGTCTCTATTATCTGTCTAACTCCTCACAAATGAGGCATAAATTCCATTTATAGAGAATCCTCAAAACATGTCGACCTAGCCAAACATTTACAAAATAATATAGCCAAACAAGTCAGCCTCAGGAATTTCAAAATAAGGCACACAGTAAATGCCGATACATCATCAAGGTCAGCCAAAACACATTCCCCAATGCAGCTCGGATCAACCCATGCCCTATAATAATAGGGAAGCACAAATTTCCAAGTTGACATTAATTGTTGCCTCCCTTATCTTTGTTCTGATCCAACAATTCATGAACCTTCAAAAAAACCTTATCCAACTCAACAATAGGTGGCAAGGGTAGGATTTTGAGCTGACATTCAATGGATCCAATTTCTTCCCTCGTCTGCTTGACCGTTGCATCCCAATCACCCTTATATGCCGAGTACTTATCCATCATAGCTAGATAAGTAGCTGCATCATCCAATTGGTGCCCTATCACAGAGTTTTCAATATTACGGGCTTAGACATCATGCCACCATTCCCTCAATTTCTCTAAGCTCAGGTATTTAGGAGCAATCTTCCTCCTGCCAGTCATTACCTCAAAAAAGATGATGCATCCATCATAAACACTAGTTAGACTACCATCCATCTGCTTCTTTTGCTGATAGATCTTCTTGATGGCTTTCTGTCAGATTTGCAGGGCTTCAAACAACTCCAGAGGCTCATTAACCCTAGATGAAGGGAGGATTCCATCAGTAACCAGCTGATCCTTACCATACTCCATGATTGCTTTAGTTTTCTGCAATAAGAGATCAACGTCCTCCTTATCCTGAGATAGAACATAATCTAACAAGTCTTTAGCCCTTATTGCATCTTTTCCAGTTGAAAGGATTCCCTTTATTGCATAATCTCCTTTAGTCTATACCTCCTTCAACCAATCTACTGTAGCCATGGTAGAAGCTTTCATTTTTTCTATTTTAGAGATGGTCTCCTTGGGAAAGAAACCAGCAGTAGCAGAAGAAGATGGGTGAAAAGATTGCAAAGGCTTCATTAAATCTTCTAGACACTTCCTTAGCCTTTCATTTTCCTTCTTTAGCTCATGTTTGGACTGTGTTTCCCTCCTCAATCTACCAATGATCACTACACTGGACCCCTCATATTCTTCAATATCTTGCTCCATAGAAGCAGGCCCAAGATTGATAGTCTATACATTATAATCCTTCCCGGTGACCTCATCTCTACTTTTATCAGCAGCAGGGGTAGCAATATGAATAACCCTGTTACTATCCTCATCTCTTTCAACCTTTGAAACCACCTTGGCTACCTTATTCTTCTCACCCTTTCCAATCTTAGCCAACATCTCATCTCAGTTGAGAGGAGTGTCCTCAACAATGACCTGCTTTCTTCTAAACTCCTTATCTAGCCAATCTAGAACAGTAGGATCCACCCAAATTTCATCCTTCTTGACCTCCTCATGCTGATCCAACGTCTCATCCTCTTCCTTTTTAGGAGATTGATCACCTTTGCTTTCCAGTTCTAGTTCCTCTTTTTGTAGGGGTGATGGAGTCTTTGCATGAAAATCCTCCTTCTCAAGGGATCTATTATCTTTACTACTCACAGGAGAATCCTCATATTGTACCAACGGAGAAGAATGCACTTCTACATGTCCTGCCTCAAACTCAGGAGCTGCACCATAAAGTTCTCCCTCCTTAAATGGTTCCGCTTCTTCACTGGTCTCATACTCTCCAGGAGTTGTTCACTCAGGCATACCCGATGGAGGAGAGGTATCTTTATGTTGTTCCACAGTGGATGCCATTGGAAGAGGATCTATTTTTTGCATGGTCTCCTTGGGAGATGGAGTTCTTGACCTTCTTGAATAGACCCTAGTTTTCTCTCCTGAACTCTCCACATCAACCACATGAGGATCCACCTTATCTTTAGGAACTTCCTGACCTTTCTTCTTAAGTGCCCTGGTTGTCCTTGCCCTTTTTGGTTGTGGAGGAGCATCTTCTTTCTCTGCCTTCTCAAGTTCCTCCTCTTCAGAAGACTTTCCTATTTTTACAGTATGGCTTCTCTTCTTTCCCCTAGGTTTTCTTCTCTTTTCAGGCTCACTCTCCTTAGGGCCTCTGATTTTAATCTTGAAAGGTGAGCTCACCTTAGCTTTTCCTACAAAATCATCTTCACAAGACTCCTCTGAAGTAGAATGGGCATTCAAATTTCCCATCAAATTAAATGTACAGGGTACCTTTTCACTTTACAATTCCCATACTTTACGCTTTAGCCAGGACTTGGTAGACTTCATAATAGGAGCCATTAATTCTTCCAGCTCATTTATTTCCTTCTCTAACCAGTTTATATCTCTAATGGTACTGTCTTTAACTGATTCATATGCATGATCCTGGACCAAATTTCCATCATCTTCCAACTGATCAGGAATCAACTTCACATTGTACATTTCAATCACATCAGCTGGGAGCCTAGAATACCTTTTCTTTCTTACCTCAAAATCATCCTTGCTATTTGTCCAATAGTCCTCTAGATCATCTTTATGGTGATATTCTTTGGTGGCCTTCTTTTGTGCCTCGCCAATGATGTCAAAGTTTTCCCTCTTAGAATGGAAAGAGAACACATAAGTACTCAACTCCTCTCTTGATGCATGAGCTGATTGAATTGAAGGGAAAATCTCAGCTATACCAATTTTCAAAGGAAAATCCCCACCAAACCCTATTTTGTGCTTCTCTCTTTTAACAATGGCATCAAAATCACATATCTGTTGGGTAACCTCCAAAAGTATGACATGTCGGTAGGATATCTTGGTAGTCTGTATGGAGCAGTTGGACATCCATCAACCCTAATATAGGAGAATGTAGGGAATTGTATGAACCAAGCTCCATATTTCTTGATCAGCTCCTTGACTCCATTAGAAATTCTCACATGCTCTGCATTCTGAAGCAACCTAGTAATATGCATAGTGAATGCATCATTTTCTCTTCTATAATTTGAATTCCCTAGGTGAAACTCAGGGTATACCTCATAAATGACATCCTGTCTGAATGTTCCTTTTGGATTCAATCCCCTATATGGATAAAATCTGGCAAGCACATACATCACATAAGATGACACAGTGAATTTCTTTGTTTCAAGCACATCTCTCATCTGCCTATCAATTATTGCACTAATAATCCCTACCCAATGGTAATTAATACCTTGCTTAATTTTGTTTATAACATGTACCATCCAACTCTCCAATACCCCAACACTCTTCAAGTTGGCCACCCTGCTTAACAGTGTGATAGCATCATATATATCCTGCCTAAACTTGACCCTATGCAACTGCTTAGGTAGCTTAGAGAAGTGGGATTTTGGATTTTCCAGCCAGGAATTGATCATCTGCTGGGCTTTGGTAGGCCCATCCTCATAGTAAGTCCTTGCCAAGTCCATGTCCAATTCACACACACATGGTAAATCTGGCATATCAAATGTCTGGGCAATGGAAACTGGATTAAAGTTTGGAAACACTCTTCCATCAGTGCTGAAAATCCTCTGTGTGTCAAAATCATAGTGTCGAGCACATTCCAATATCAACTCATAGCATTCAACTGTAGGAGGAAAGCCGGCCACATGAGCCAGTCCAGACTTCACTATCCCCTTGGTCAGGACTGATAAATCTTGTTGAACTGTCCTTTCCTTGAACTCTTCATATCTCCAAGCTCCTACATTGGTGTCTGAGACTTCTGACCAAATTGAAGCTACCTTACTATCAGGCAACTGACTTTTCACATCTAGCTTTAACCTTTCAGCATCTGTGAACGAGGACCCCTCTGTATCTCCCTTGGATTTTCCTGCTGCTGCTTTGCTTGATTCAGCCTATATTCACAAAAGAGCCTCATGAAAATCCAATTATCATCCATATTTTAGTCAAAGATTAGCCTTGAAACCATGTGAAATCATTAAGATCAATTATTAATCATCAATCTTAAAAAAAATGAGAAAACAAAGCGATCCGGGAAAATCCAGTCGGGGCAGAATTCAGAGAAATCCGACCCAGACGGACTCCCTCTACCAAGACATAAATCATCAAACAAATCATCAATACAGACAAAAGAGATGCATAATTATCCTGAAATTCATCTATTTAGCAACAATAAATCATCATCCAACATCCAATTCATTGCTTCAATTTCGAAAATCAAAATGAAATGAAACTAGGTAGAAAACTGGAAAAATCTGGATAGCTCGGATTTCTGCGGACAGCTTGAAATTCCAGGAACTCATCATACTTCGGGGAAATGGAAGAATCCAGGAAAATTCAATGCACAGAAATTTCGTGAACACCTCAAAAATCCAATGACCATTTAATGCGCAGACCATTAACCGAGTAATCACACAAATTTCACTACTTGGATTAAACAACGATAAACTCGACTCCAACAAGCCAAATTTTGATTACACATGGATTTAATTCCCAAAAACTCTCAAATGATTGATTCCTGTAACGAAATGATGATGCCCTAAGTTTGACAGCTAAACCCCCGCCATGAAAGCTAAAGCAAGCTCAAAATTCAAACTCAATCCTTCAAAATGATGAAACTAGGGCGCACTAGGGTCTCAAATGCTGCGGAAAAGGTCAAGCAAAACACAAAACAAGAGTATCATGACGACTCCACCAAACTTAAGAAATCTAGGCAAACATATCGAAACCCTAATCTTTACAAAATAGAAGACTACACGCTAACAAGGCAAGGCCGTAACAGAAACACCTAGCCACAGGGGTATACCCGACACTCGATTGATAAACAAAGGGATGCACAGTGTAGATGATAGGACCTGTGGAAGGGTGAGTTCAAACCCTAATTCAACAAACACGTGATCATGAAACAAACAAAGGCCGACCCAAATAATCACCAATCAACAACTCGAAAGATTCGATCAAAGTGCAAACAAAAGGCAAAGTCAACGATGGCCTACCGTGGATCAACTCCGAATGAAGCTCGAGCCCGAGGAAGTCACTATGAATTAAGGCATCCTAGTGATGAAAATATCCACACAGATGCTCAAGCAATCCACACGCGAATAGACCAAATCCAACGATCAAAGCCCAAAATGAACAATCCCAAGCGCTAGAGTAGATGGAAAATGAATAATGAAATCATGATGAGCACTAGAAGCCTTTAAATTCACTTAAATTCGTGCCAGAGCAAACGTACCTCAAGCATTAATGGCCGATAAGACATATCAATGAAATCCAAAAACCCGAGCTCAAAACAGAAAACTGAAAAAAATTGAGCCAGACAGACTATCCGGGTGAGCACGAATTCCGTGGATAACGCACCCTTCGGGATTCTGACGCACTCCAGGAAAATCCGGGTGACCTAAAAAATCCTGGATTTAACCAGAAACCTAGATTTCAGAAAATCAGACAGTGACCAGATGATGAACCAGGACCCGAAAAAATCTAAGTGAACCAAAAAATCTCGGACCCAGGGCAAAACCCGGACTTCCTTTAAAAACCAAGTTTGATCAATTCAACCCTTAGGGCAAGACCAATGCAAGCAAGACCAACATCCCAAGACCTTAAAAGGATAAATCTAATAAAAACCAAAGGCCCTAGAGACATCCAAAATCAGAAAAGAGGGTCTCTACTCCAAGTGGGGCGTGTGTGCAAAATTGCACAACACCCAGCCCTATACCCTCAATCCTCTACCCTCTACCCTTAAACCCTCTACCCTATAAACCCTTAAAAACTTAACCCTAAACCTTAAACCTTCAACCCTTAAACCCTTTACCCTATACCCTCAATCCTCTACCTTCTACCCTCAACCCTAATCCCTCAACCATTAAACCCACTTAGTAAACTCTCTACCCTAATCCCTCAACCCTCTCTACCCTTAATCCATCAACCCTTAAACCCTAATCCCTCAACCCCTATACCCTCTACCCTATAGATTGGACCCTTGACCCTAATCCCCCAACCCTACACCCTCAATCCTCTACCCTCAACCCTTAAACCCTCTACCCTCTACCCTATAAACCTTTGAACACTCAACCCTCAACCCTTAAACCCTAAACCCTTAAACCCTCAACCCTCAATCCTCTACCCTCTACCCTCAACCCTAATCCCTCAACCCTTAAAACCTTAAAACCACTTAGTAAACCTTCTACCCTAATCCCTCAACCCTCTTGACCCTTAATCCCTCAACCCTTAAACCCTAATCCCCCAACCCCTATACCCTTTACCCTATACATTAGACCCTCAACCCTAATCCCCCAACCATATACCCTCAATCCTCTACCCTCAACCTTAAACCCTCAACCTTTAAACCCTCTACCCTCTACCATCTACCCTATAAACCCTTAAACACTCAACCCTAAACCCTCAACCCTCAACCCTTAAAGCCTAAACCCTTAAACCCTCAACCTCTACCCTCAATCCTCTACCTTCTACCCTCAACCCTAATCCCTCAACCCTTAAACCCACTTATTAAATTCTCTACCCTAATCCCTCAACCCTCTTGATCCTTAATCCCTCGACCCTTAAACCATAATCCCTCAACCCCTATACCCTCTCCCCTATACATTGAACCCTCAACTCTAATCCCCCAACCCTATACCCTCAATCCTCTACACTCAACCTTAAACCCTCAACCCTCCTCCCTTAAACCCTCTACCCTTTACCTTTTACCCTATACATTAAACACCCAACCCTCAATTCTCAACCCCTCAACCCTTAATCCCTCAATCCTCAACCCTCAAACCCTAAACCCTCAACCCCGATACCCTCTACCCTATACATTGGACTCTTAACCCCAATCCTTCAACCATATGTACCCTCAACCCTAATCCCTCAATCCTATACCCTCAACCCAATACCATAATCCCTTAACCCTACAGGTCGTCAACCCTATACCCTCTATTCTCAACCCTCTACCCTATACATTGGATCCTCAACCATCAAATATCTATGTTCGTCCATCCTCTTCTCTCCTTCTCTTTATCTATCCATCCATCCCTCTCTACCCTAATCCCTCAACCCTAAACCCTAAACCCTTAAACACTCAACCCTAAACCCTCAAACCTTGACCCTTAAACCCTAAACCCTTAAACCCTCTACCCTCTACCCTCTACCCTCAATCCAATACCTCTACCCTAAACCCTAATCCCTCAACCCTACACCCTTAAATCTAATAAAACTCCCTACACTAATTCCTAAACCCCCAACCTATAATCCTCAACCCTTAAACCCTCAACCCTCTACCCTCAACCCTCAACCCTAAACCCTAATCCCTCAACCCCTATACCCTCTACCCTACATTGGACCCTCAACCCTAATCCCTTGACCTCTATACCTATACCCTCAACCTCAACCCTCAACCTCAACCCTAAACCCTAAACCCTAAACCCTTAAACTCCTTAACAATTCTACCCTATACATTAAACCTCAACCCTCAATTCTCAACCCTCACCTTTAATCCCTCAACCCTCAATCCTTAAACCCTAAACCCTCAACCCCTATACCCTCCACCCTTTACATTGGACCCTCAACCTAATTATTCAACCTATACCCTCAAAGCTATACCCTAAACCCTCAACCCTCAACCCTAAACCCTTAACCCTAAACCCTTTAATCCTAAACCCTTAAACCTTCTACCCTATAACCTCAACCCAATACTCTACCATTGATCCTAATCCCTCAACCCTCACCCCTTAAACCCTAATACCCTTGAAACCATCAACCCTATAGGTCCTCCACCCTATTCTCTCAACCCTATACCCTCAACCCCTATCAATTAATCTCTATCTATACATCTCACCTCTCCCTCCCTCCCTCTCTCCTACCCTCTCTAATTGTCTCTATATACCCTCTCCCTCTTTCTACATACCTCTTGTTCAATCAATCCCTACCACCCTCTCTCACTCCCTCTATCTATCCCTCTATATCCCTCCCACTCTCTCCCACTCCCTCTCTCCCCCTCTCTCTCATGTCTCTCCCTCCCACCTCTCTCTCTCAGGTCTCTCCCTCTGGAAACCTACCTAGATAACTCTCTCTCTCCTCTCTCTATCTATCCCTCTCACTCCACCCCCTCTTTCTCTCCCTCTCTATCGTGTCACTCCCTCCCACAACCTCTCCCTCTCTTAGGTCTCTCACTCACACTCCCTCTCTCTCCCACTCCCTCCCTCTCGCACTCCCTCTCACTACCTCTCTCTCAAGTATCTCCCTCTCACCCCCCTCATGATCTCAAGTCACTCCCTTTGGCACCCTACCTACATAACTCTCTCTTTCTCTTTGTCTCTCTCTCTCCCCCCGCTCTCTCTCACTCCCTTTATCCCTCCCACACTACCTAGCTAAGTCCCTCTCACTCCCTCTCTCTTAAACTCTCACTTTATCCCTTTATGCCTCTCACCCCACTCACACTCTCAAGTCTCTCCCTTTGGCACCCTACCTAGATAGCTCTCTCTTTCTCCCCCCTCTCTCCCACCCCCTCTCTCTCTCACTCCCTTTATACCTCCCACCTTACCTAGCTAAGTCCCTCTCACTCCAACCCCTTCTCTCCCACTCCCCCTCTCTTAAACTCTCACTTCCACCTCATCTCCTTCTCTCCAAACTCTCTCTCCCTCTCTCTCTCTCTCCACCTCTCCCCTTCGCCCTCCCATCCTACCTAAACAACTCTACATCTCTCTCTCTCTCTCTCTCTCTCTCTCTTAAAATTCTCCCTCCCTCTAAAGACATACATAAATACATACATACAATCATAATACATATGTAGATACAATCCTACATACATACAAGCATACATGTACATGCGTAGATACAATCTTACATACAAGTAGGCATACATACAATATACATGCATTGATACATACAGGCATACATACATATATACATACATACATGAAATACAAGCATACAAACATACAAATATATAAACATACATTCAATAGAGTAGCATTTAACACAAAGCAAGACATGCTTCCCACAAACGAAAAAACCATGTCAAAATTGTGAAATAACATGAGCGTGTTATATCTTTCTTTGGGAATCCACGAGCCTTAGTATTGGTATTTGCCTTGGAATACCAAACCAAAGGCTTGGAGTGCATTCCCAATGACTAGAGACCTATTTTTGCAAATTCTACAATTTTTCACATAATCAGGTTTGTGCTCATCGTTAGGATTGCACATGGTTCAATATCAAACAAATCAAACATCTAGGTAATGTTAGGTTCTCTCTTAGCTATCCAACAATGTAATTTTTTTCACTTTTTGAAAATGTTAAGCCTTTCATCCATAATTTCTTTTGTTTGTATGTCTTTTTTTGGAAAAAAGCAGTGTTTGGTGTTTTTTTCGTTATAAATTAACCGTTCATTGAAATTTCAAATAAATTACATTTTTAGAAACTAGACTCCATTCTACAATTAAAAAAAATAAAAAATCAATTCAATTAGTTTCCATAATTTGTAGGAGTAGCACGGCCAAAATTCTATTTTTCAAGAAGTGTCCACTTCGAAAATTAGTAAAAAATCAAATATTCATTAAAAAATTATTAGAAAAATTGTGCATCAACTACATACTATTAGCTAACTTCTAATCGTAGTGATTTTTAAAATACTAAAAAAGTTCATCGCACAAGGGTCGTACAAGAGTTGCTATGTTATGTTTTTCTGACAAAAACAACACCAATTTGTGTACATACCTTGTTTGAACCCCTTAATATCAACCATTTTCAAAATAAGCTAGTAGTTTAGAAAGTAGACTCAGAGCACTTCAATCCTTGTTTTTGTTCCATCTCAAAATTTTGAGTGTAACTATCCTTAATTTCACATCCAAGGTCAGTATTTCCTGATTTCAAAAAAAAGATGTCCACTTAAGTCCCCTTTTTTGGAACCATATTTTTGCACTTACCCATGTGTTGTCATTGGGATTTTAGAGATCTAAATCTGACCATTGTGTATATTTTAAACCTGATAATGGTCACATTCTCACTATTGTCTTATATGTATATGATATGTTGTTTATTAGGAATGGTAAAAGTATGATTTCAGATTTGAAGTTCTAGTTGTCATCATAGTTTGAGATGAAAGACCTAAGTGCATCTAGGTACATTCTAGGAATGGAGATCATGAGAGATAGAGCTAACAAAAATATTTGGTTAAGCTAGAGAAAGTATGTGAACTCAGTGTTGGAGAGATTCAACAGGTAGATTGCAAACAATTAGTTGTTCCTGTGATGCAAGGGACAAAGCTTTTTGTGAATGATTGTCCAAAATATCCTACTAGGATGGAGGACATGACAAAAGTACCATATTCAAGTGTAGTTGGTAGTTTGATGTATGTGATGGTGTGTACGAGACTAGACAGTGCCCAAGCAGTGGGAGTCCTTAGCCATTTTATGGCTAATCCTAGACAGGTGCATTGGGATGTGGTTAAGAGAGTGCTCATATATTTACGGGGAAATTCTGAGTATGCCTTGTGTTATCATGGTTATCCTACTAGACCTCAACATTCTGTGAGTATTCATGGAAATGTGGATTCAGATTGGGCAAGTGACATTGACAGTAGAAGATCCACCAGTGTTACATGTTTATGATGTTTGGTGGTGCTATCAATTGGACGAGTAAGTGGCAGGTTGTAGTCACATTGTCCATGATAGAGGAAGAGTATATGATAGCCACTCATGCTTGTAAGGAATCCATTTGGATTAAGAACATGTGTTCTAATATTGGTTTAGATGTAGGATAGATTACTGTTCTCTAGCAAAGAATCCTACCTTCCATGCTAGAACAAAGCACATCGATGTTCAGTATCATTTAGTTTGTGATATGGTAGAAGATGGAAAGGTGAACTTGGAGAAGGTTGACACTTTGGTGAATGTTGCAGATGCACTCACAAAACCAATGAGTGCATAGAAGTTCAAATGGTGTTCTAATTCCATGGGCCTTGGGGCCTTGAGCAGATGATTTTGAATGACTCTTGGTAGGTCTTCGACAAGTGGGAAAATGTTGGGATTAAGGTGTCTCAACCTTAGAGACGTAATATTGATTAAATTTATGTATTATTGTATTTATTTATATTATTTAACTTCCTATGGTGTCATGTCATAAATTGGGACCCACTAGTTGGGTGGCATCCCCATTGGAGGTGACTAGATGACACATAATCATCCTAAGTGGACATAGGCATCAAAATTTGCAATCCTTGACCTATAACAGATTCTATGACACATCATAAGGCATCTTGTTGCATGGAGAAAGTTGGCGCCCAAGTTGGGTTATGATAGGCTGTAAGAGAATCGGGTATTCTTGGTCAGTTATGAAAAATTCTCTTATATATGTAAGTGTTGTCAGTTATAATAGATTCTATGATAGCTATAAGATGTGTAAGGCATTTTCCATAGCCTATTTTTAGCATATTCTAGGTGTCCAAGCTTGAGGAAGGAATATTTTCATGTTATGACAATTGTAAGGGAATATGTTACATGTGTCCAAATGCATGTTATGGCATGGAAGATTGTGCCATATGGATTTCAACACCCTTCTCCTTCTAGATGCTTCTTGAATCTTATATATCTCTATATATTGAGTGTCTTGCATTGTAGATTGTATAGTTTGTTTGTAGGTAATGAAGTGCTACTGGTATCACTCCAAAATAGGTTTTTGTTTTGAAGCACTTGTTGAAGAAGCTTTGTACTTGGAGATATTTTTTATTCACTATTTGATGTAATAGAGAAGTATTGTTCTTTTGGAGGGTGGGGTTTTTTACCCAAAAGGGTTTCCCCACGTATATTTGGTGTCATTGTTATATGTGTTGTTGTTGTTCTATTCATTTATTCTCTATGTGCTTCTCTTATTGTAACTGTATAAGGTGTTTAAAAGAAAATTTTATAACTCTCTCCTACTTAGATTAGTGTAGGAAGTTGTTTCCACTCACCCAACTTCCTTTCACAGATTAAAACTTTGATACACAAGAATTCACAAAGACAATGCTTGATCGATTAATTGTTCCATAGTGTTTAGTTGTGGTAGGCTTACATTTTGTGATGGTGAAACATAAAATTAATTAAATGGGAATTCTAAATGTGAAGTACATTTAAAAATGGGAGAAAATTACAAAATTAAAAAAATATTAAAGAAAAATGGGGTTGTGAAAAATCACAACCCACCCACAATACAAAAATGGGGTTGGGAAAAATCACAACCCACCCACAATACAAAATGGGGTTGTGAAAATTTACAATCCACATCATAAAAATTTGTGAAAGAGATTATGAGTTGTGAAAATTCACCAATCACAACCCAAAAGCTAGAGGTAGTGAATTTTTACAATGCAAAAGTCTTGAGTTAGCAATAACTTGTAAAAGGCAGACAAAAATTGCTTGTACAAAGAAGAGGTGGTTATTACAACTACTTTCTCATAGGAAATAACCATTGTAGCCTGTGCATGGAAAAATGGGAGCATTGAAACAAGTTTACATATGATTTATTGTAAATAGATTGAAATGGTAGTTGTGTAGAGATTGGTTATTGTTCATCTCTATTAAACGAGCATGCAAAAATGAATGAATATACAAGGAAAATGCACTTAACAGATGTGTTTACAAAATATGGAAGCATAGAGTAGGTCTATGAGTTGTTAGACAAAGAACCTCAAGGAAATGTAGTTTCATAGAATGCAATTATAGTGCAAAAGAAGGTTCACGCATGATCAAAGTGGATTTGTTGCACATTTATAAAAACTTCTAATAAAATGCACTTGGCAACTACATTGCCAAATTCCACAATCTTTACTAGCATTCCTCCCGTGTTTGGCCAAATAAAAGCATCAAAACAAGTTATGGGAATCCATCAAAGAACAAACATTGTAATCATGACTACCCTAAAAGACATTCATGCAAGGCATGGAAACATAGACAAGACATGATAATTGTTTAATAGAACACCTTGAAGAGATCTCATCTAATGAAATGAAATTATTGCAAAGACTTGCACAAAATGGGCTAATTAGGAATGTTCTTAGAATCTTTCAATGCAAATGGATTTGGCAGGCATAATGCTAAATTCCACAATCTTTACTCGCACAGTAATGGGAGCATAGACAAGGTGCTAAAGTGTTAGAAAAAACACCCTAAAGAAATGTTGTCTCATGAGATGCATTAACATTAGTGTTAGAAATATAATCTCACCTACTTCATTAAATTATCCAACTATACCTGTCAAATCAGTATCCTCTGTATTAGGCTTTGTATAAGCTCTGGATCACCGTCTATCTCAACATTAATGATAGACAATGGATGAAAATCTTGGCAAAGATTTGAATATGTTTGATATTTATTTCTCCAACCTGTCATCTATCTCATCTGATGTCCTCATATATTTTGTGGGTAGTATGAAATATAATATTTTATGTATTGTTCCATCTCTTTCGTAGATGTTTATTTTTCTATATATATTGCATGAGTTTGTTTTTGCAAAGCACTCTTTAGAGTCTAGCTCTGCAGAGCTGTAATTGTATGAGCTGAAGCTCAATATTGTAATGCTTATTTGATTAATAAAAATGTTTTATGTCTGCACTATATTTCTATTTGTTCTCTCCCCTTTTCAAATCTATCATTTGGTATCAAAGCCAGTGTTCATCTGGAAGATCCAAGGAGAGCAAAAAATTATGGGTGGCTATTGAAAAGAGGCCAGTCTAGAAAAAAAGAAGTGTTAGTCACAACTAGAAAAAGGAGTAGATCGTGGGTTATGTGAAGAAACTACAGAAGCAGTAGCTGCCAAGAGAAGTTGAGCTATTGTTTTTTGTTGAATATTCTAGACTCAGATAGAAGGCTGAAGCCTCCTAAACACACAAGAAGGTGTCAAAGGAGATTGATGATGTTCGCTACCTACAAAAAGAGGACCCTCCATCACTTCATTAGAGGTTGCTGATGAGAAGAGGCCACCACAAACAAAATTTGATATAGCTAAAGCTATTAAAAGCTATTCATTATAGGAGGAAGATGCCTGAAAAAATAGGAGGCAGGAAAAGTTGCCAAAGAAGGTGAAATTGTAGTCTATCGATTTGAAAAAGGCTTTGAAAGCAACAAAAGCTCCCTTTTATCCTTTATGCACACTTGATGTTGTGAGAAATAGAGGGCATAGTCTATGACAAGATAGAGTAATTTGATGTAGAGGTGAAGTCACCGCAAAACTTGAAAAGAACGTATGCAATAGTGCACTTAGAGATGAATGACATGGAGAGTACTTCTGAATTGGAGTTCTATAGATCAGAATATCTATTGGCAAGATAAAGGAAATAAAAGTGTTTCCAGTAAAGAAAAAATCCAGTCGCTACCAAGGAAAAGAGGTAGAGGACAAATTGGGAAATAATGTATAAAGAAGTTGTTGATTGCAGATAGTGCAACTAAAGGAGAAACCACTACTAAAAGGAGAGACTGTTTTAAAAAGGAGAGTAGTTGCAGTCATAAAGTTTGAAGCCACAAAAAAATAGTTGATGCAAGCTAAGGAACTATTGTCCTAGCTGCCAATAGTCCAGAGTATAATTTATTGATTGCGAAGATTTGGAGAAAACCGATTAGGAAGATGTGAAGTTTGAAGCCCATTCAAAAAAAAATGAATCAGAGTGTTTTTTTTGCTAAAGGAGATCGGTGGAGACATTGCCAAGAAGTAATTTATCAAATAGAAAGGCCACTAGGTTAGCTGCCAGTATTGGAAGGATTCGCTCCCAAAATCCTAGTTTAGAGGAGACTCGAGATCAGCTAGAAAAGTTGTCATAGAGAGGAGATACCACCATATTTGTGAACCACCACTGCTACTAGTAGTGTTGAAGGTTTTCAAGAACTGTTGTGTCTATTGAAGAGTTGGAACTTGAATATGAGTAAGTTTCTAGAGTGAGAGAAAGTGAAAGATTGTGTTGATGAGGAGTCTCTATTAGAACAAAGTAAGAAAATGAGTTGTTAAAGGATTAGAACATCAAAGGAGGATGGGTGTCTGAAGTTGTGTAAAGTCAAGAAAATGATGTTGTGAATCAGTTAAGAATTAATGTGGTTGAGTTTCATAGCACTTTGTATTTTTATGAATAAGGTAAATAGAAGCAATTGAAGCTAGGATCCTCAAGCACCAATAGTGTAACTCTATGGGAGGTGTTGAGGAAAAACAGGCGTCTCACACCTAAACCTATAATGGACTGGTTACCAAGTGTGCCAGAGCTCATGGGTAGAGCATCCCAACAACAAAATGGGATTTCCTAGGTTTGATTCCTAGAAGTTGAAGATTGTAGATGTTGAAGCATCAATAAAAGGTAGATACAGTCATAGTTGTTGAGGGGAAAATTGTGAAAGGGTGAAGGCACACAAAGTTTCCAAATGATGAAATTGAAATATTGTCGCAATAGTTGGAGAGAGTTGAAGAAATTGATTGAAAGAAGATGGAAGCTCCATAAATTTTGAGAAGATGGATGTGCCAGAAATATTTCAAAAATAGATGCTCCAAAAATTTTAGTACTAGAAATGAAGATGGATGCACCAATTTTTTTTGAATCAATATGGATGCTCTAGAAATTTTTGAGATGAATGTCCACAGTTGAGATTAAGGGAGAGTGTTAAAAATATAATCTCACCTTCTTCATTAAATTATCCAGCTATACCTGTCAGATCAATATCCTCCGTATCAGCTTTGGATCGCCATCTATCTCAACATTAATAATAAACAATGGACACAGATCTTGGCAAAGATTTGATGTTTGATATTAATTTCTCCAACCTGTCATCTATCTCATCTATTGTCCTCAGATGTTTTGTGGGTAGTATGAAATATAATATTTTATGTATTGTTCTATCTCCTTCGTAGATGTTTAGTTTTCTATATATATTGCATAAGTTTGTTTTTGCAAAGTACTCTTTAGAGTCCAGCTCTATAGAGCTGTAAGTGTATGAGCTGAAGGTCATTCTTGTAATGCTTATTTGATTCATACAAATGTTTTATTTCTGCACTATATTTCTCTCTGTTCTCCCCCCTTTTCAAATCTATCAATTAGGATTTGCACACAATCAACATCCTCTTTGCTTGCACAAGAATGGGAAATTTAGAACAGGGTATGCACACCATTAAAGCATAATGGAAAATGGATTTTTTACAGATGTTGTAGCTGAAACTATTCTAGTAAACATGTATGCAAAATTTGGAAGCCCAAATAACACATGTGAATTGCTTGACAAAATTCCTGAAAGAAAGGTGGTATTTTAGCATGCCATAACTGCATGATACTTTCAAATTGGATTGGCTGAAAGATATTTAGAAAAATTCAAGCATATACATTGATAGATGTAATGCTAGATTCATAAACCTATGTAGAACATCTTCCATCCAACACCAAGATGGGAGCATGGATATATCACTCAAAAATTTTGAGATAATGCCTCAAAGAAATAAAGTTTCATGAAGCATAATGTTTGCAGGATATGTCTAAAATGGTTTTGTTGAAAAGGCATTTCAAAATTTCAAGCAAATGGAAAAGTAAACATGACTCTACAACTGGGGAAGATAAGCATGAAACTGAAGGTTAACCACATGAAACCCCTGGCAGTCTAAAATTCCTCAGTATAATTACATTTATTATGATAAAATGTGTTCAACATTAACAATTTATCATCACGAAGCAAGATAGGTAGTGGAACATGAAGCTTATTTATCATCATGCTAATAACATTTAGGTTAGTGACTGAAACTCCTCATAACATGAATATGATAGGGAAGACCAAAAAAATCATAGATACTGTGAACACCACAAATGTGCAAAATAGCTTAAACTTCACAACACATTAGCATGTTATTTCAAACTATGCAAATGCCATAGTGCTCCTATGAAATAATGCATCATGCCTTCATAAAAAAGATAATAACACAAACTAATTGAGAGCATAAAAGTAAGATACATATCTATCCCATAGTGGATTGGTGCTTCTTTGATGTGGAAAGAAGCCCTTTCCCAACCCTTGATAATACCAATGATGAGGATGCAAAGGACAAAATTAGCTCTCAATTGGAGAGAGTAACTTTGCATAAGATTGTAGATCAAGTTGTGGAGGATTGATACAATAGAGAAGCTCTCTATTTATAGCCAAGAAGGATAGAAGAATGCCAAATATGGAGGATGTGGAACTAAAGATCCACCAATAGGAAGGAGCCACTTGTCAACTTGTGATAGGTTGAGGAATGAGCACATTTTGGTCAATGTGCCAAAGAGGAGGAGATTTGAAATTTGAATTTGAGAGTTAAATGTTGAGTTTGACCTTTGCAAGAGACATGTAAGAGCTCATAAATGTCTTGTTGGATGTACATTTCAACCTTTTTTTTTTTGAATTCAAACTTGAGGGAATATTCCATTTTTATGCCATGTTGAGAGAAAATGAAGAATTAATAAATCAATAAATTGATTTATTTGTGCAAGTGGGAAATGCTAGAGGATGTGATGGGTGATTAGATTATATTAATCAAGATTACATTAAATTAGATGATGATTAGGGGATTTGACCCATTTGACTTAGATTTTATGGATTTAAACTAAATCAAAGGGAGATGAAAGGTGATTTCAAATTTAATTAAATAAATGTTTGATTTATTTAATCAAGGAGGGTGATGTTAGGATCAAATTAAATAAAGTTGATTTATATAATTTAAATTGATGACTTTAGGAGATTGATCAAATAAACTTGATTTATTTGATGAATGGATGAATATGACCTAATCAAATGCATGATGTCAATTTCATGTGTCTACATTTTTCCCCTCTTTGAAGCAATGTACTTGTTGCATTGGTTCAAAGAATAAACTTGCCGTGATCAAAATTCAAAAAAATTATGATTTTTTCGAATGCCCCAGTGGAAAGAAGTACACTAGTACATTGCCCCCTTGAGAGATCGAGCGAAAAGATTCAATGAGGTTCGATCTCATGATAAAGAGGTTCAAGATGGATGTATGGATGGTTATGATGATGATGCAAATGAGATGATTTCAAAATGCTTAGAATAACCAATCTATATTATCCTAAACAACTTAAAATGATGATATGATGTGAGATGGATGAGATGGATGATGTGATATGCTATGATTATGTGATGGATGTTCTATGCAGATGCTTAGACTAACAGATCTATATTATGATGATGAAAATGCATGTGAGATGATGTGCAAAATGTTGATGGTTTGTGGATGTAGGATGGATGCACTGGTGATGTTATGTTAGCGTGGAGAGAAGAAAGAAGAAATGAGATGATGAAAAGAGGATCCAACAAGTCCATGATCTGATGAGACTTTATTAGAGATGATGATGATGATAGATGATGATTTTCTTATCAAGGATTGGGATTTTAAAAGGGCTACTTACCTTATGTTTGATTACGCATGTAGATACGATGCATCAAGGTATAGAGAACCAGGATAGCGTTGTACCTAGTGCAATGGAAT
This sequence comes from Sequoia sempervirens, assembly GCA_007258455.2. Classification (NCBI taxonomy): domain Eukaryota; kingdom Viridiplantae; phylum Streptophyta; class Pinopsida; order Cupressales; family Cupressaceae; genus Sequoia; species Sequoia sempervirens. The sequence continues at coordinate 294,558,835 of VDFB02000003.1, read as the reverse complement.
TTGACTTGAAAAATAGATAGGAGTGTTCTTGTTCACACTTGAAATATGGAAACCTTTCTAGGACGTACCTAACAAAGTAAGTATTCGCCAAGTTATTTTACAAGAATGTCCAACAAGCATAGCAGATAAAAGATAATGATTGTTTCCCCATTCCTATCTCTCTAAATCCTTCATTCGGATATCATCGAGAGGTCCTTGGAATGAGTGTAATAAGACAAATCAAAAGAAGAGATCAAGTACGCAAATAAGCTAGTGTTATTCATACCTTCAGCCAAAGAGATGTGTTTTGATAGGATAAGAATCCAAGTGATATCCAAAATGATGCCCATTGCTAGAATGATATATCCTAGGACATGCATTGTATAGGATGATGATGGTTTGATAAGTCGATTGATAAGTTTTTGATATAAGGTTGACTGACATGTTTGAAAATGATCAAGAGTTTAATTTTTCTTTAAAGGTTTGTTGTTCTGATTTTTATTTTGTGTTTAAAGTTTTCTTTTGTTGATTGCTTTGATTGTTTCTCTTTGTATTGCCAAAGGATGAAGGTGATGATTAGTTTATTATGGATGATTGATTATTTCGAGTGAAAGCGAGATGAGATGGATGGATTTTTTCAAATATTTGGATGTTTTTTGACATTTTAGGAATGTTTTGAGGCTATTTTTGGTATTTTTTGAGATTTTCAAATGTTTTTGGATTTTGATGTTTTGATGTTTTTGGATTTTCATGTCTCGGGGGCTGATCAAAGATTAGCCTCGCCTACGTTTAAGCTCAGAGACGACGTAGTTTGAATATCATGTTTTTAATGTTTTCTATTTTTTGAGTGTTTTTGGTTTTTTGCATGATTTTGACAATTTGGATATGGATACATGTGACGATATTAGTGCTTTGTTTGGGGATTTTATTGAAAACCAAGCTAAGGTTGACTGATAAAATTGATGGATTGATGATGATAACATTGTTGAGGATACACAACAATGCAATGATAGTGTTAAGCAACACAAGGATTGGGATGGATATCCCAAGATGATGAAGGATTGATGATAATAAAATTGTTGAGGATACACAACAATGCAAGGATTTGTTTGATTAGGGTTGATGATGATAACATTGTTCAGGATGCACAACAATGCAATGATAGTGTTAAGTAACACAAGGATTGGGAAGGATATCCCAAGATGACAATTTTTTTGATTGGATTTGATTGATCATGATTGATGAAGCTTGGTTTGGAAAAAAAGTTGTTTTGGATGATTTGATGTGACATTGAAGTGTGAATTAGATGCAACTGATATTGATTGTTTGGATTGATGTTCGATGTTCGATGAAACCTGATAAGGAACATCCTCTTGTCAAAATATGCCATGGGCTAGTAATTTGGAATTTTGCTCACAGGTGGTTTGACCAATTTGATTTCACATTTTCCAATGTTCAGATCACCACATAAGTTGGAGGATATAGATCAAGATTTATTCTTGAAGCAAGATGTACATATTTTCCCTCAGTGTCTAGCAATGTATGGAATGTTATGGATAGATGCCCGGATAGGTGTATGGATGGATGGATATGGCAAGCATGCAAAGGATGCCAAGCATTATTTTGTGATAAGATAAGGTGTTCAGATAAAGAATGCTCATTTGGATAATGCTTCATGGCTCAGATAATGCTGCATAGGATAGGATCAATGAAAATGACCCATGTCAAGATGTTTACCATAAGAAAGCATAAAGTGTGCACCGAACTTCATCAGGATCAAGATAATGTGGAAGACGGATGGAAATGGGTTGGATAACTGGTTCACAGATGACTGGATTTATTATGGTTGAGACAGATGGAATGCTAGATTTATTATGGATGGGATGAGATGCTTTCACTTGAACTGGTGCACGTAGATGCTCGATTCTACACATGACGCCTATTTCCCAGGTTTTCATCATGGTACCTATCCAAAGTGCCACTGTAGTGGTTTTCACTGGAGGACGATTTGTTTCTTTACTATTTTCAATCCATTTTCTGATTTTTTTGGATTTTTATATTTTTATATTTTTTGGATTTTTCTAAAAGATTTTAAGCTTATGCTGAATCACAAGGTGTTGCTGATGTAGATTCCCCTGTCATAATGTACCATAGATATCCTACTTGAAGAATTTTCTTTGCTAAGATACGTGCACTTGAATGCAACTTTTGAGATTCTTGATCTGCTTTGTCGATACTGGGGTTAACTCTGTCTCTGTGCGTACATCCAGATAGAGTACCTTCAGAGTCCTTATGATGAAGGGTTGTTGCCAATACATGGTCAATGTAAGAACTGGATATCATGCATGGAGGCGTGGATGGAGTGTGTTTAGGGATAAGAGATGGATTGGTTGGCAGTTTGGAACCTTTGAATCTCCAAACTTGGGAAGATGAGCAATGATGGGTGGATACAAAAGTGTGCATGGAATTAAGACCAATTGCTTGATACACTTTGTACGTCACTTGAAAAGACTATTTTTTCTTTTGTGGAAATCTTTGATGGATATTTTTCCCTTTTTTATTTTTCCCCATAGTTTCTTTGACTAATGGAGTTTGATAGGGATAATATTTCTTTTTATTCTTTGGTATCCATTTGTATTTGATTTGTCCATTGTGCTCCTTAGCTTCTTTTTCTTTGATAATGTTCTTTGTACTTTGATTCAAATCTTTCTTTCAAATTTGGTCCCAACTCATGGATGGGGTGATGGGTGGAAGAAGATTCATGATGTGACTGGTTGTAGTATTGACATCAATTTCATCATAAGGATTCTTCATGCTCCCTATGTTGACATTTTCTTGAGATGAAGTTGCCCCCAGTATGGTGATGGTAGTACCTTCATGCTTTGATTTTTCCTATTCCAAGAGCTCTTGTTTAAAATGCACTCTTTGATGAATGACCATTGTAGATGATGTTATTGAAATCTGTTACTCTAATAACTTTGGAATATCCTATTCTATCTAACTGGTTTCCTTGAGTGGATAATGTTGGATATCTTTATTTATGATGTCCTTGGTCTGAATTTGGGATATATCTGATACTATTGTTGACAACTTTGTTTGACTATGGGAATTGATAACCTGCTCTTCTTGTGTAATAATATCAGGAGTAAAGGAATCCTGTTCTGAATGAAGATCATCTACGTGTCCATATGCAAAAAGTATCTCATGGGTAGATGGAGTATGTCCTATGTGGATATGATCATCATTTGTGACATCTTGTATAAATAGGAGACTGTCCATTAGATCATTCTAGTATCTTGGAGATACAAATTCTTGATCTTGATTAATTTCAGAATTTATTTTGACATGCTTTGGGTCAAGTTCTTGAAATAGGTCAATTTCAAAGGATGGATTGCTTATAAAGGGTTCTTGGATGTCATCATTAGACATGGTAAGTGGTTCAATATCTGTAACCATGAGGTCAAAGGGGGTCAACATGTCTTGGAAAGGACCATTGCTAGACCTTAGTGGAAGATTTTGATCTTGCTTTGGAATAAATTTTTCAGATATGTCCTCTAACTCATTAGGTGATGTAGAGACATTTTCAACATGATCATTGATAGATGGGTCATGGACTATGTCAATAGGATCAAATAACTCTAACACTCCTTGAAATAGATCACTAAAAAGTGGCTCTTGATGTATGGTGAGTTGGTTATTGGATGGAGTGGAAACATCTTCCTTGCGCTCATTGATGGAGAGATCTTGAACATTGTTTTCAAAAATTGTGGCAGAGATATTGTGAATGTCTTCAACCATAGGGCCAAGTGATGTTGACATTTTTTGAATTGGATCTTTGTTGGATATTGTTGGTGGATTTTGATCATGATTGAAAAGTTACTCTTGATGTATGTTTTTTTTATCATTGGATGAAGAGAAACAACTTCAAGGTGCTCAGTAATGGATTGATCTTGATCCTTGTTCTCAATAGTTATGGTGGAGAGATTTCCAATGCTATCATTGTCCCCAATAGTGATTATCTTTTGATCAATCAGGTCTTGGATGATTTTTTTGAGTTGAACACAATCTGATGTTTTGTGTCCCTTTATTCTATGATAATCACAAAGGCGCTTCTTGTTATACCCTGGAGGTTTTATGTCTGGTTCTTGATAGTTCACATAAATAGGGATTTTGATGAGATTTTCTTATACCAATTGTTGTAGGACTAATTTGATTGGTCTCCCTAGTGGTGTGTATTTCTGATTATTACCCTGTGAGACTGGTACTTTAAATTGACCTTGTGGTGATTGTTTTTGGAGATGTGGTGAGTGATCTTCGAGATGTGGTGATTAATCCTCAAGATGTGGTGATTGGGTTTGTTGTTGATGTTGTTGATCTTGATATCCGACTTCTTGACATTGGATATATTGTTCTTGATGTGGTTGTGGACAGAACTCAATGCTTTGATGACATGGTTCAATCAATGGTAGAGTACATTGATTTTGGATTCAAGGCTTCACTTAGTTTGTCAAGTGAAGCAATTTGGTCTAGCAAAAATTGGTCTTGATTTTGATCTTGGCACCCTTGATATAGTTGATTTGGCTTTTGTTTAAGCAGGTTTGGAGTGTGTACTTGTGGTGTTTGATTTTGGACAATGTTTTTATTTGGGATGACACTCAGATTTGGCATGATAGGTTGAAATTGAACATTGTTGTGATTGGGAATCACATTGCATTGATTTAGGTAACTTTGATTTTGCATGGTGTTACCTTGACTTGGATCAATATATGGAGTCATTATCATCATGTTTGGACTTTGAACAACATTTGAGTGATTCAAAAACATATTTATCCCAAATTTTACCAATTTTGGACTCAAAACATTCATGTTTGGTAAAGTTGTACTTGGTACATTCTCATTTGGCATGTAGGGATTTGATGGGATGATGTTGTTTGTTTGAAGGCTTGTGCATTGATTGTTTGGTTGATAGACTTGTAGGTTTGGATTTAGATCTACCATCGGGAAAGGTGTTCCAATCTTTTGAATGGGTATACTCGCATTTGTTGTACCATCGAGGTTTGTGGGAGATAATGATCCCATGTATAGATTGTATAAATGTGAGTATTGAAAATCAATTGGCATTGTAAGGATTTGATAGCTTGGTTAGTTTGGATTACTCATGATGTATGGAGCAAGTTTATATTCCATGTTCTTCTCGTGTTTTGACCTTATTGCAAAAGTGACCTCTAAGGTGTTTAGGACCAATGGTGAGATGAATGATGAAAGGGGTGAATGATATGGGTGTTGAACGTTTAGGAAATTTGGATCAATGCTAGACTTAGGATTTGATTTTGATTGTTTTTGATTTGGATAATGAACTTGTAAACCCTAAGATGTTAGATGTTATCTTAGGATGAACTTGTTCAAAGGGGTGCTAATTTAATTAGAGGTACGAGAAAGGATGCATTACCATACTCCTAACTAAACAAGGTGATTTTGACTTTGATGATTTACCCAAGTCTAGAATGATGTTTCCAAAACTCTAAAGTTGTTTGGTGGGATGGGATGATAAATGTTTGAATGAATGAAGTGTTTGATTTGATCCTAAATGAACCTAAGAAGGACTTGTTTACTAGACCAAGATAGTGAAGAATATGCTTTTATCTAAGAGTAGTTCAAAACCAAAAGACCAATGTTTTCTTTAAATACGATAAAAAGATAAACAAGCACATGTGTGGGGTTCAATTTGAGTTAATCTTGGTTAATGACTTGCTTTTACTACAAACACACTTCTTACTTATTTTTCAAACTAAATGTCTATGTCTCAATTCCATTTCATTCCACAAGATCCATTATGCGAAAGTGAAGGTTTCAAGAGCATATTTTCCTATTGTTGACTTTGCAATGAACAAATCAAGATATAGGTCCTAGTGTTTAGAAGCCTTCTAGGGATAAGAACCCCTAGGGACAAGCAGTAACACGTGGACTTTTCAAAGGTATTTGCTCCTCCCAAAGGGTTTGAAATTTTGATGATTCATCGAATGTTGGTTTCAATGTTTTGGATACAAGCACTATGTTTTCAAGCAATATAACACCCTAGCTCAATTGGTATGTTTTTCTTGGTGGGCTTGCCTCATGCCCTTCATAGTAGAAGAGATTATTTTACATGCAACCAAGGAGAGAGTATAAAGGTATGTTAAGAATGAAGTCTTAACCTCTATACTTTAACTAAGATTGGACATGGCAAGTAACTTCTTGGAATCTAAGTTCCAATGCACCACTTTGATAAACTTGTTGGATGGACTAGTTGGCTACTACAAACAAGGTTCTTAATGACGGGAAATCGGGGACATGGCACCTTGTGAGCATCCAGCAAGCCACTAAAGGATTTAATCAATCCTACTAGGGGTTCTTATACTTTTTATGGTAGTACCTTATTTTGAAAGACACTGTACGGCTAAGGCCTACATACCATGAGGACTTGACAATTTAGTCTTATCCATTTATATACTGGCCTGAATGAAAAACTAGTTGGAGTCACCTTCTAGTTCTCCTTTCGGATGTGCCTCTTAGGTAGGCCCCTCTAAAGGTAAACAACAATGAGCAAGAACATTCGTAGTTTGATTGACCTTCGTTTAGAAACAAAGGGAGAACACACACGATATACCTAACTCACACTCGCAAGCTTTGTTCAATTTTAGTTCCCAAAATGAAGTGTGAAGGAAATATTTTATGCAACTTAATGTCATCAAAAATACTTTTGATTCTCAAGATTGTCGTGAAGCACGAGAGAAGTGCATACACCTTTTTAGATGAGATTATTTTGCAAAAAAGATTACAAAGCATAAAAGACACATCTTCATTTTAACCTTTCAAAGAAATTGTGAGTTCATTTTAAAGAACCAAGCTAAATGTGAATTTTTCTTGTTCAATTTTAGACCAAAAAGCAATATCTAGTAAGTTTGTTGTGTTCAATTTTAGCCCAAATCTGAAAAAAATCAAAACAATGATTGATTTTAAACCCAAATTTGAAACGAGTTGACCTAAAATAGAAAACCAAAGCAACACATGAATGCTCTAGGCTATTTCAATAAGCATTTAAAAATTCTCTTTCAAGTTAAATGTCTACTTTCTTCAACTCAAACATTAATTCTTCAAAGACTGTTCCCTATGCTTTAATTTTTTCAAGTTCCATGTGCAAACAAAATCTACAACATAAAAATAAAAACACATGAGAATTAATGGTTAAGAAACAATTGAAGAAATAAAGATTGAAAGAAAATCAATTTCAACAAAACATGTAGTCAAGGGAACTTAAATATGATTTCTAATTGATAATCTTTCATTGTGCTTTCTAGGAAGATAAGATTGTAAGATCTAATCAATGCAAAGAAATTTTAAAATATTTGCAAACCCTGCTAAAAGTCAGCATAAGAGCATATGTCAATGTAATTTACTCCTTTTCCACTGTAGACTGCACTTTTCCTCTACTTATTCACGGTTGATTTGATTCTTTATTTCGGGGACCTATCATTGTCTCTGCAATCCGAGCTCAGTGGAATGCTCTCTTGATTGAATTTTCTCCTTATGTGTTTGGAATTTTGTACAACAATGGCGATCTTTTACCTTCACTCAAGTATGAGGTTGCGTAGGTAAACCAACTATTTATCTAGATGTTACATAAAATGTGCAAAGATTGAGTATTTCACCGCCAAGCTTTCAAAACTACTATCAATGTTGCACTTTTCTAGTCAACTATTACTGTCAAACAATGCCAATCATATCTTCCTGAAATTTAATAGAATAACCAAACTGCCTATAGATGAAGGCATCATTTGATTATATAATAAAATTACTCATTCAATGTGACATCAATGCACACCAACCAGAGAATAACAAAAGATCATACACAATTTAAATGTGACATCAATGTGCGCTAGTTTGTAAATAAAAGATAGTAAAAACAAAGAGAAGTTAATGGAACTTCTAATAGAAGAATCATTCAATCTTTGAAACATTCAATCAGCACAATACTTTGATTTGAAAGCCTCTGATATTTGGGCTTGATTCTAAGATCTGCAAAATCCAATGTATCAAGATAACCTTTCAAATCACAGAACTCTCAATCACTGGATTTTCTGTGCCTTTTACTATATCATCCACATATTAATGGCATTTCCTCAGTAGCACCACTCACAACACCATCACTGCCCAAAGCGCGAGCTTTCCCATTGGTGTACTTGCAAAGCTGCGGCCCTTACATGACTAACTCCTTTTTTGAAATCTTAAAAAAAAATGACAATTAATGAAACCCTATGCCGAATGACAGTTGATAAAAAATGTCAGAAGCTTAAATGCTATATTCAATGTGCACCAAGTAAGCAAGAGGTGATTGAGTATTTAAATCATGCCTAGTGCATCATTTCTTGCCTACAAGTTTTTTTATGTTAGCCATAAAGAGAGCTCAAATGGAATAGGAAATTAAATGTTGTTCAAATGTGATTTTCTTTTGCAAGGACAACAGAATCTAGGCCTGCATATATCTATCAAAAAAATTGGTATGATGTTGATGTCATGGATTGATTCACTTATTGCAAAAAAAAAAACAAAAAAAACAGTCATCATATTTTTATCAAAAGAAAGATGAATAGATATTAAAATATCAGCAAATGATTTGAAGGGTTGAATCCATGCTATAATTATATCCAAAAATGTTAATAAATGATATTGCTTGGAAAATGTAGTGATATTAATATTTGCGACGATATCAAAATCATGCTATGATTATATCCAAAAATTTTAATATTTGTAGCGATTACTTATGTTGATAAAAAGATCAGGGCCGTACCTTCTCTCTTTTTCTTTTGCATCAATGCATTACCTGACATGTATCGCTATCAAATCCACATCGATATTCTGCCAAATTGGAGTAAAATTGAGCAGGAAATTTTTGATCCACACACCCCAACTTTGAGCCACAACAGTAGAATGAGAGACCAGCTTACTAAATACAACAATCGTTTTAATAAGCACGTATTGATGGAGTTTGATAAATTTCATTAAGATCAAGTCATATCACTGTCAAACACAATATTATATAGTTAAGAAAGCTATCTACCAAGAGCAATATTGTCATATCACTGTTAAACGCATTTAAGAAAGCTATCAAAAATTTGGACAATGAATTCAATAGAAACTTCAACACATGAGAAAAATTCTGCCACCATCAAGCAACAATCCAAATGTTGCAAAGAGGGAAAACATTTTTGTCAAATTTAAAATAAGTGTTGCTCATTCAAGAATCTCTCAAAGGATACCTACATTTAGTAAATATTGATGCTTTGTTACTGAGCACCGAAAGCTTCAGGTTTATGAACAAAAATAAAGACTCTACCGGGCGTGTAAAGTTTGAATTTTGTATGGAATTGCAGACTGCATGTAATGGAACAAAGGAAGAAGCTCCATGAAAGTAGATTGGAAACAAGCTTGAGGCTGTTTTAATTGCAGATTTAGATGGAAAAGCCTTTGGAGGCTCCTCTCTAGTTGAATGCAGGTAGAGTTTGATGTCGTGGAAGTTGCTTGAAGGGAAGAAGAAATAATAAAAGTAGGTTGGGGTTGGGGTTTATGAAGTGCTCTGTATTTGCAAAAGAGACGTTGTGGATTGAGTGGGGTGTTATTGCGTAGGGAACCACGTGGAAGGGATGTGGTATATGTGGAGATAGTTAAAATAGGGAATCTTATGTGTAAAATGGAAAAGTCATCCAAAGATATAGATTGAAAAGGCACAAAGCTTCGAGTTTATTTGCACAAAGACAAATACTTTTCTTTCCTACCCAATGCAAAGATCAATGTAAATAACACAAAGCACAATGAACACGCACTAAACCAATACATTAATAGTTGCCAGTGTTTTATCTATGAACAAAAACAAAGATTTGACAGGGTGCACAATGCTTAAAGCTTATTTGAACATAGACAAAAACTTTGCATTAATCGATCCAAGGCCCCCCTTGTAGTGCCATAATGTGAACACCACAAATCTACAAAATAGCTTAAACTTCACAACACATTAGCATGTTAGTTCAAACTATGCAAATACCATAGTGCTCCTATGAAATAATGCATCATGCCTTCATAAACAAGATAATAACACAAATTAATAGAGAGCATAAAAGTAAGATACATATCTATCCCATAGTGGATTGGTGCTTCTTTGATGTGGAAAGAAGCCCTTTCCCAACCCTTGATAATACCAATGATGAGGATACAAAGGACAAAATTAGCTCTCAATTGGAGAGAGTAACTTTGCATAAGATTGTAGATCAAGTTGTGGAGGATTGATACAATAGAGAAGCTCTCTATTTATAGCCAAGAAGGATAGAAGAATGCCAAATATGGAGGATGTGGGACTAAAGATCCACAAATAGGAAGGAACCACTTGTCAACTTGTGATAGGCTGAGGAATGAGCACATTTTGGTCAATGTGCCAAAGAGGGGGAGATTTGAAATTTGAATTTGAGAGTTAAATGTTGAGTTTGACCTTTGCAAGAGACATGTAAGAGACATGTAAGAGCTCATAAATGTCTTGTTGGATGTACATGTCAACTTTTTTTTTTGAATTCAAACTTGAGGGAATATTCCATTTTAATGCCATGTTGAGAGAAAATGATGAATTAATAAATAAATAAATTGATTTATTTGTGCAAGTGGGAAAAGCTAGAGGATGTGATGGGTGATTAGATTAGATTAGGGGCTTTAACCCATTTGACTTAGATTTTATGGATTTAAACTAAATCAAAGGGAGCTGAAAGGTGATTTAAGATTTAATTAAATAAATGTTTGATTTATTTAATCAAGGAGGGTGATGTTAGGATCAAATTAAATAAAGTTGATTTATTTAATTTAAATTGATGAATTTAGGAGATTGATCAAATAAACTTGATTTATTTGATGAATGGATGAATATGACCTAATCAAATGCATGATGTCAATTTCACGTGTCTATAGATACATTGGGAAAATGAGGCTTCGGTGTGGTTTCTAAATAAAAACTCGCTCAAGGTAATTTGGTGGCCATAAAAATTCTTGACTAGTCAAGACACAGTGAAACTCAATCTATGAACGAAGTTGCAACTATTGGAAGGATCCATCGTGTTCATCTTGTTTGCTTTCTGGGGTATTGTTTTTATGGGTTTAAGAGATCACTCATGTATGAATACATGGTGAATGGATCTCTGAAGAAGTTCATATTTTCTTAAGAAAATAATGAAGGAAGGAATTCTAAATGGAGAATATCTTTACTTGTTTTATTTGAGAAAAACCCACAAAATCACATAGCTACATCAAAATTGATAGTGAAGGGAGATGACCACATATCAATGATAGGAGCAAGAGGAATGCTAAGGTATGTTTTTAATAAGATAATCAACATTTAAAGGGCATTGGATCCAAACACGAAAGGTCCCACAGGGTAGAAAGTTAGCAAAATAAAATTAGGGTCAAAGGCCATTGGCCAATACAACAAACCTACAACTAACCATTAGCAGAGTAAGGTTTTTTCTTTAAAACATAAAAACACATAAAAGAAAGGAGCACCACACTACTTAGTAAGCTTTTCCCAATCCTCCTTGAGGAAGTTACAAATATCTTGTTTCTGAGAGCTTGTAATAGGATCAATTTTCTTCTCATGATTTTTTTATTTCTTCTTGAAGCACAGACCAGAGAGTAACCATTGAGTGGTGGACGATCATTAGAGTGAAGTACAAAAGACTGCTTAGTTTTCTTTCTAGGCTATCCAATTGATCTAATAGAGTAGTGAAGTCCTGGGTCCTCTTCACACACTGTATGTTATTCCAACTATGAGGAATAGAAATTTGAGGTATATGATAGAAAAAACTAAATGCTTACAACATATTGGAAAGGGGATTTTCATTAGCCATTTTGTTTGGAATGCTTTGGAAAGTAATATGCAATTCCTTAATGCATAAGCAATGCACTTGATCTGTTTCAAAAATGCCTCAAAGAATTATGGATGAATATAATGAAATGATTGTAGTATATGCACATAACAAGTTGAGAGAGCAATGCATTTGATTTTAGATAAAATAACAATTAAGGTTATTTAAATTCTTGATGCTCTCCATGATGCACTCAAATAAAATAGAGCCAACATTTGGTTTTCTTTTGATCCTTCTATTAATTCTCCAAATCAATACCACATCATCTCCTCCTTAGATCAAGATAAATTTACAAATTCAAGTGTAAAGGGCTACAAATTAGTTGGTCTAGAATGTGTTCTTTTGTGTACCAAAGAGCATAGGAGTTTCCCTAATCAAGGATACACATTTTTTCTAGCTACTAGATAGGAATTTGTTATTTTTCATGCCAATTTTATAGATAAATATCACTTTTACTTGCACAATCACTTCTCCAAGAAAAAGAAATTTGAAGTTGATGATGCTTTTGGTTGTGTAGCATTGTATATTGTCACCATTGAAAATTTCACACTATCTTTTTCTCCCCCTTAAATTATTGGACCTAATTGAACCCCTAATTTCCTAAATTATGCATTCTATGGACCTGTTAGAACTGTAAAAATCTGATGTTTTACATATCGATTTTACACATATATTTCTAGATTAGTCCTATCGTGTGCATATTTCCCCCATATTTTGCATATATTTATCCCATGAATTCGTCGAGTTTGCATTTTGCACATTCTTGTTCCTATCAGCGTGTTTTCATTATGGTCTCCCCGACCCATGTTGCATTTTCTACTAGCAAACATATGTGTTGCCTATCGGCAAGACATTTCCGATGTCATGGCGATTGATTTTCACTTACGGGCACTGTTCGAAAGGACTTCTTCACGGTCTTGGCGACAGAAGATATATCGGCATGAGCCAGGGATCTTCGGTGAAATTTTTCATCAAATATATCATGTCTCACCAACCATATGCATGTGGAGGTTATCGATAAAACTAATTGCTATCATTGTAATGTCTTGGAGAGACCTTGTTGTCTTACCGACCGGCAATGAAGGGGTGCTTTTCGGTGAGATTTTTTATTCAATATAATATCTTGGTGAAGTCTTCTTTTTTTGCTGACCACCGGTGGAAGATCTAACATATCGGCAAAAGGTCTTTGCTTCGAAGTAGAGTTTCAGCAAACCCGTTTGTTCTTGCCGACAAATTCCAATGAGTGGCTTTCAACGAGAGTTTTCTCTTGTCTCGGCGACTCAGGATGGATGAAGGAACATCTCGGGGAAACATAAAAGCAATCTATATAGGGTCTCCCGATAACAGTAAGTCATGACGAAGTGGGTGATGTAAAGGACATCTCGGTGAGAGATAAAGTTTTCAAAGTAGGGTCTCGGCGAGTGACCTCCGGTCTCACTGATAATGTGCATGAGGACTATGTCGGTATAAGAATTGTTTTCTCTTGGAGATCTAAAGTGAACTTGGGGCTTTCGGTGAAACATGATGTGGTCTACATGAGGTCCCCCCGATACCATCAAGTTACGGTGACAGTGAATGAAACAAAAGGAGCACATCGGTGGGAGATATCCTTGTGTCTCGGCAAATGAAAACACGACAGTATGCATCTCGGGGAAACATAAGGTAATCTGTATGGCATCTCTTTGACTCAGATGGGTTACGAAAAAGCACAGAGGAACATAGGATGACTAATGATTGATGATTGAATTGCCTTCGAAATACTTTCTGGTTGTCTCAGTGACTGTTCCATTGGCAATTAATAAAGATTCAAACACTGTGGGCCGACATATGAGAATTTATAAAATATCATTACAGGCCGACATGAAATTTGCTCGAATACTACGGTTGGCCGACATGAATTTGAAGCGATTTGTTTCTTGATGTTGGTGTATAAATATGCACTCCAGATTGTAATTGAAGGAGGAGATTTTAGGATTTGATACAGTAGATTAGGAATGGACACAGTAGAATAAAGTTCTCATTCCAGAGACTATGTTGCATGTTTTCAAATGGTGATTTCAATGAAATTTAGCTGGTGTGGGAGTTTATTTCTGGTGTCAATTATCTATTGAATTTATTTAAAAGTATTGCTAAGTTGTCTCCAAGTTGATTCTTTCTGATTGTTTAAATTGATATAACAAGCTTATTTTCAATTTATCAGTGCAGATTTGTTGTATCTATGTGGTTAATTAACTAGTTCTCTCAAGAAGAGATTAAATCCTTTTAGTTGATCACAATAATCAGGGAGATTCATCTGGATTATTAAAGTAGAGCCTAGTAGTCATAATCTTGCATGTTTATACAAGTTGTAAACAAAACATATGCCAATAATTCAATTTTCTACCAGAATAAGTTGCCCACCTCTATTTCATTTGACTCTGCATACCCAATAAGGCACTGGTCTCTACAACTTAATCATTTTGAATTCATTTAGTTTCTTTATATCTGTTTATTGAGCATTTTAGGATTTAGATTTAGAAGATTGCTATTGCTATTTGTACCAAGTTTGATTTCATTTGTTCACTTCCATCTGCCATTGTGGAAAAATCATTGCAAGAAGAATAATCATAAGTCAAGTCTGCTTCATTCAGATAGGTACACCCGCCTAGGTTTAGCAGCACCTGAAGAGTAGAAGGTTTAATTCATTTGACCTTGTCTGTTACCCTGAAACGTATCAAGAGATTGGCAACCCTTGAGGCATCTTGCCTGCATTTTTGAGAGCTAGCAGGACCATTTTTAACAATTACCAATAAATTGCAAATAAAAAAGAATTTTTTTTATCTAAAACTTTTCCCATGAACCCTTGATTTCTGGAAAATAAGGTTGGGACACATATGCCCAGGGAAAATTGGTCCCCTTTTCATGAAAGTGTCCCCCTATTTTGGCTCCAAGTTTAAATGTCAATGTTGGCACTTTATTATTTGTAATTCAAGTGTTCAAAGTTGGCTGCTAGGATTTAACATGTGGGAAATTAGAATAATTGCATATAAATACCTAGTTAATGCATCATTGAAAACTAAGTGAAATAATGTAGCAAAAAGAGAAAACTAAGAGCAAGAATTATTGTCAAGGGCATTATCAAGCAAGTCAAGAGCATATTTTTAGTGATTTATTGCACCAATTTGAGATCCAAGAATCATATCAAAACATGTGTGAGTTTATGTATGTTCATGTTGTCATTGTTTGTGAAGGCTAACCCTTTTGTAGGTCTCCAAGAAATTCAAGCGAATCAAGCAAGCAAGATCCAAATCTTGAGGAGATTTACATGACTTCAGTCCTTCAAGGAAGCCATTGAAGGGTGGTGAGTTTCTTCACTTTGTTGATTCATCATTCCTTCCTATCATTTATCTTTTTTTATCATTGACATTGCCATTGTGGAAGTAGAAACACTAGCATGGGGTTTGACCAAGCAAAGCCCCTAAATGGCACAACCCTTCCTCTCTCTTTGAATGTGCAGGTTTCAAGTTTGAAGGAGATTGGAGGAAGATTGGAGATCAATTATTCATTGTTACAATCAAAACCCTATATCTTGACAACTCATAAAAAACTCACTTACAAAAATATTTGATAATGATTCAACAAATTTGTAGAAAAAAGTGGAAAGCCCTGATCTAGCACTAGAGGAGTGTGAAAATAGATCTAAAATCCCTCTACAAGGACACATACACCCAGGGTTAATAAGTCCCCATTTTGAGCCCCAAATTTGAACTACAGGTGTATAGTGTCTTGTTCTGTCCATTTCAATTATTTGAATTTGTCTATAACTTTCTATATTTATTGTATTTGTATAAAAATGGTAGATTGCTTTATTAGCCTACCTAGATCATTACATTTCATCCCTAAATTCATCCTAGATTTGGTCAAGGGTTGGTTAACTCACCTTTCAAGTTGTAAGTCAATCATATATATTTTCCAAATCCTTTAAACCCCACAATCATCCAACATCCATTATCCTCTTCCTATGATATTAGGAAAAGGAGTGCAAACCATCTCAATTTAGGATCTCCCCTTTTCCCAACATATCATTTTGGTGAACCCGACATGTTAACATTATATGCTTTTTGAAACTTGAAGTAATCATCTTAGATCTAGGATTTGTATTGCATTGTATTGCATTGTTCATTTAGGCATTCATTTTTGCATCATAAAAAGGCATAAAAATTTAAAATTTGCATATGTAATATTGCATTATAGGTTTCAATACAATAGGGTTAATTTTAGTCATTCTAGTTTAGATCTACATTCTAAGTGTATTTGTAAATCCTCATTAGGGCATTTAAATTTGAAAACAAATTGGAAAGATTTCATTGCATGCATTTAGGTATCTTGCATATACTTTTAAAAAAAGCATTGTTTTGTTTCAAAATTGCATTAAAATCATCATTTTCAAATTTATTATATTAGAATCAACCAATTGTTACATTTTAGATTTGGAAATTGCATTTACAATTATTATTTATTGTTCAAAAATTTTCAATAGTGTTGCACACTTGTATTTTGAATTACATAGTCATAAATTGAGCAAATTCTAGAAAAATATTCATTGTCAGACTTGTTTGCACATAGACTCATAAACCTTAAATAGTCTCATAAATAGCTAAACTTTCATTTTTTTTGTATTAATTATAGTTGGAACAATACAAGGATTACAACTTTCATTTTTTTAAAACACTGTCCAAGACACAGATGCCCTAGGTAGCTTTATTTTTTAATTTTTGGCTCAAATTTTGCTTAGATCTATGTTTCTATGTTCTCTGTCTGCTTTTGCTATCTTATTTTTACTTCTGAGTGTTTTACTATGTCTGTTTGGAAATTTAGTGTTCTGATTGGGCACACTTAGTGTTTTGAAACTTGCATGAGCTTCACGACTTGGTGTCCTAGTTCCAATACTTCAATGAGACATAGTTGTAGACTTAAGGCATCCTGCATTGTTGTTACATCCGATGTGGGTCCTGAGTCTTCCAAATCTTTCATGAAAGGTATTTCCAATGCCATGCCCATTTGGACTCTATCCCTAATACTACCATACCAATGACAACTTTATAATTAACCATTTTTATGGATGTTGAGATTGTTGTTGCCCATGTTCCCTAAGACAATCTGAAACAATTGGAGAAAGATTTAGGACTTCAATACTATAAAAACACTGAATCTCTAGCTAGCCTAACAATTCCTATATTGGATAAGCTTAGGAAATTGATTGGTGATGCTCAAGGATTAGAGTTTTTACATATTATAGCCCATATAGTTGATGCCAACATACCTATAATGGATATTTGCGCCCAAGATTTGGGATACACTCTAAGCCAAGGAGGAAGCCAAATCTCCCTCCTTACAACTATTACCCCTATCCCCACATACACAAACCAAATTTTTGCTTCAACGATACAACAAGGCATTGGCATAACTCCAACCTTAGGAATTTCAACTCGAAATATTTATAATTTTGTGTCCTCACATATCACACCTCAATATTCATTACCTATAAAAAACTCATAACATAGTAGTCCACTAAGCACTTACACAATCCCATCATATTCAACACATTCCCAAAACATGTCAAGCAATGATTCGATCATTAGTCAACAGTTGTAAAATGTAACCTCTCTTCAACAAAAAAATTCAAAATTGAACCAAATCAAAATGGAAAACCATCACAATATGTCAAAAGAAGCCCATTGTCACTCAAGATTTTGAAAACAAACATGCCACTAAATATCAAAATTCCTAGGTTTGAGAAGTTCAACAGTAAAGGAGGTCCTAGTAGTCACATATTGTCTTATATGGTATTGTGTAGTGACTTCATCTTTGAAGATAAGCTCCTCTCTAAAATTTTTCCTAGTTCATTGAAATACATGGCCTTGGAATAGTTTTTCTCATTGCCAAATAACTTGATTCATTCATTCAATGAAATTGTTGATGTATTCCTACAAGATTTCCAAGAAAAAATAGGTTGATAGATCACATTAATTGATTTAGTGAGGTATAAACAAGGAAAAAATGAAAAAATTAGAAACTTCATAGGACGATATCGGTTACTATACTCACAAATCAATCTTCCTCTTCTTGATGTTCACAAAAGAGTATTGTTATCACCTGAAGTTGCACCCTTGTCGAACCTGATGTTCAACACCTCAGTGTAACATTGGAAGACCTCCAAACTTGTGGGTCACTTGTAGGTAGAGGTCAACCTCTAGAGAAGGCTAGCTTCCTTTGGTGTCACCTAAACTACTGATTATTTTAAGGGAAAGGGATAAGGAGTACATAAATTGAAACTAAACTAAGGTGATGCACCGAAATGACATGAACAATGAGATACTCGAGCTACACTTGGATACTGGTGACAGCCATTAGAATGCACAACAAGATCCTGTAGGTCACACATTCAAACAGGTTTGACATGCACATGCCCTCAAGAAGGAAAGGCAGATTTTCACAAATTAGAAGCTCATGTGCATGATTAAGTAAACACAGTTTGTAACCTACATGATACTACTTCTGCAAAGAAAAGGAACAACATGAAACAAAAGCTATAAGGAAAGAGAATATTTCACTAAGTAGCTCAATGAATCACTTAAAATAATGCACTATACTTGACAAGAATCAGGAGGCAGAATGATGGACCATCAATGGTAACCAAGGTAAATTTTGTATATTATGTTCCAAATTGAGTTACAGAATCCTGCTAGTCTGAGAGAGGACTACAAAAAGGGTCACATACTTCAGAGGAGCATACATCAGAACTATTTACAAAAAGGAAAAAAATGCCTTATATACACCAGTGTGTCGGCCCCTTAGGGCTTACAAAAAATATCAGGCTCAAAAAGATCTATCCTCAGATATTTTGATTGAATTAAATGATGTCTGCCATTGTGTCCCTGTTATCCATGTCGGTGTGAAAGATTTTCCTTGGAGAAGCCATCAGATCTTTAGCAACAACCACCGCATTCATTTCTGATCCTTGTGTCGACCTTTGAATCTCTCTGCAATTGAGCTTCTTTGAATGCTCTTGACTCATGCTACTTTTCCTTCTGTTAATCACTTTCTCCTGGCACCTGGTTCTACTGCCATGGCTTGCTTTGGCTTTCTCTGATTGGTTGAGCCTACCCCTATAGGTAGTCAAAACTCCTTTGATCAGAATCGCATCTCGGTGAGACACTAAAATTATCTCACTAATGCAATTATATCATTCTGCAACCTATCGGTCGGATCCTTCTTTGGTCGGCGAGACCTCTCATCGAGCTTCTTCTTGTCTCCTTTTCCTTTTCATTTTTCCATCCCCCCTGAGCTTCTCTTCAGTTAGAAAGATGTTTTACCAAAGGAAAAAATGTTACCCCAAGGACCTTCATCTTCGGCAGGAGTTGATTGATGTCACCTCGATGCACGCCACTCCACCGAGCTCTTCATTTCTTTTGGCAAGACTCTGCTAGTCAGGAAGACTTCATAACAAGGTCCCCCAGTCATACCAATATCTATTTTTGTCACTGAGACACCCTCCATTCATCGAGACCTCTTGTAGACTCCTTCCTTATGCTGAGAGATTTTTGTCTTTCGCCATGACTCTCACTGGTTGGGAAGACATCTCTCCGAGCTCCATTTCTTTAGTGAGACCACTAGCCTTTGGCAAGACCTTACACCGAGCTTCAAATCTTTTGGTGAGCCCATCTTGTTATCGGCAAGACCCTTTGGTATCAGTGAGACATCTCACCAATCTTCATTCCTTATACCGAAGCCACGCCCCTTCGGTGAGACTTCAGTTGGTCGCCAGGACCTTTTGGCGAACGCTTTGCCTTTTGGCGAGTTCCTTTTCTTGTCAGGGAGACAACCTTACTTCGGCAAGACCTCTTGCCAAAGTACTTTTCTCAGCAAGGCCTTTTTGTTCTCTCTGAGACTCCCACTGAAGGCAAACATATCGAGGCCCTTTACTCAATCGGCGAGACTAAATGTCTTCACTGAGACATTACGGTGAAGGCATCTCCTCTTGGCGATCTCTTTGTTGTCAGCGAGACATTGGAGTTGAGGAGACGTTTCTCTAACTTGAATGCTACACCGAAGGCTCCTTGTTGTCGATGAGACATCACCAGTTCACCGAGACCATATGCCAAAATACATCTCCTGCCGAAACCTTATTGTTGGTCCAGAAGACTTCACTGGTTGCCGAGACTCATGCCGAACTCTTCATTCTGCCCGAGCTTCAAATCTTTTGTTTCACTGAGACTTTCTGGGTCTCCGAGACCTTCTATAGACTTCCCTTACCCCAAACACAGGTAGTTGATGCGACTTTCTCACATCACTGAGTCCTCCTACCAAAGGTAAAACCTTATGCCGATAACAAAACCCCTGCTAGTCGGCAAGACTCTATATGATCGTCGAGACCTTCTACTGAAAGCAAACTATTTCCATGAGATCAAATTTGTGGGCTATTGTTGGTGAGACATCCGCATCGGAGAGACACACAAGACTTATGGTGACCCAAATGTCTTGGCGACTAGTATTTCAGACAAATGGAATGCATAACTAGTCGGCAAAACACCAGAGGCGTCTTACCGACTTTCTTCTCTGATGGTTTTTATGCCGAAATTGACTGAGGAATACTTTCAAATGAGCTCCTTGTGACCTAGCATTAGATGCATGATTTAATCATGCACAAAAATCCCCCATCTAGCCTTTTGAACATATGAAGCACAAATTTGCCTTGCCTAATTGAGCCTATAGGTGAAAATTGGGTAACAAGTATTCATTGAGAATTTGCAACCCTACATTAGTGATAATATCTTATTGATGAGATATACATCCTTTACACTCTCGTCTACGACTCTTCATGACTATCAAAATGTGGTTAGTCAATATGAAGAAGCACCTTCATCAACTCCTACTAAGAAATCTAAATCCATACCTCAAAAAAATATCAATCATTCAAGAAGAAAAACAAGAACTTTATCAAGATAAACACACCTCAAACAACCAATCACACTAAGCCACAAGTCACAGCCATAAGTTCAACTCCATACCAATTTATATTGAGAGATAAAAAATTCACATTTTTTCCTTATTCCCTCCATTCAATTACATTACAACTTTTGAGCAAGAACCTAATCCAGTTACCTCTAATAAGACCTGTGGATACATCAAAGCCTTTATCTCCAAAATTTAATCCAAAATCCTTTTTTCAATATCATCGTACACATGGACATGATATAGAATGATGTATGCATTTTAAGCATCAAGTGAAAGACCTCATTGATTCTAATCACATCCAATTGGGTGGTGTTAATGATAAAGGAAATATGTTTGTTGTCCCACCAAATCAAAATTTGTAAATCCTTACAAACCCCATGTCGAATCATACATCCAACTTTGTGCAAGCTTGTGATGATATGAATGTCAACAAGAATAATGATGATAAGGATGATGATAAGAGTGATAATGAGGATGATCTAAAAGATATGGTCACTCTCATAGATGTTCAACCTCATAAGGGAAAAACCACTTTGTTACTCAACACAAATTTCACACAAATTGGTACATCTATACATGCACCAAATGGTCCTCTCTATATCATCAAATGTATCAATGGCAAACCTACACAAGGGATACTCATTGATCTCATTTGTTTAGAGAATGTGATCACTAAGGAATTCTTGTATATGCATGAAATTTATCAATATTCTTATGAACAATCAAAAGCATGGTAGGTTTGTTCACTTTATCTCTTAAAGTTGGACCAAAATAATTTGATGTATTATTCTCTATCATCCTAATGTTGGATCAATTATGTGTGAAGCTAGGCTATCCATGGCTATGCTCCATAAATAGTGTCTTTCCAGTCATTCACAAGTACATAAAGTTCCCATTTGACAACCAAATATTTGCAATGCATGATAGTGGGTTTTACCATGTAAATTTTTCATTGGATTTCTTTTGGCCTCAACCTATGGAACCAATCAAGCTTCGTGAGGTTTTCTTTTCCAAGTCATACCAAAATTTTAAGGAAAAGAACATAGGAGAACTATCCCTAAGCAATATTCCACACAAGAATGATAAAACTATGGTTATTCCCCCTCCCCCACCATCTATGGATGAACCCAAGTCCTTGAAAGAAAAATCCCTTTCAAGTAATCAAAGTAAATGTGTCATAGCTCCTCCACCCATATCATATAAAAGATCAAGAAATGACCGTATAATTCCCTTTGTGACTCCGAAGGAAAAAAAAGTTTATAGGCCTAAACAGGCAGTGGTTTCCTAACCCTCGGTGGTCCCTTTAGTTCATCCCCTAAGGGAAGAAAAGAGACTAATGCTTGAAAAACCACTCTTACACCTTCACAAATTGAAAACTACACAAGAAGAAATATAAATTCTAAAGAGCATAGTCATAGATGTCGTGCTATTGCTCGTCAATTGGAAGAAAAGAACAAAATAATACTTCATGAACAAACATCAATTCAAACAAAAAATGATGAGTTTTCACCTTCACCAAAACATGAAAATGAACCTTACATGTCTCAACCAAAAAAAAATTGAAACAAGAACATACAACTAATATTTTCATTAAACCTCCCATTATGATTAACTTGGATGATGAAGATGAAATTTCTAAAATTAATGAACAAGTGCATAATGAACTAAATTTATTGTTTTCAAAGTCCATGAATTTAGATGGGGGAAATCGTGATGATCCTCTTGATGAGAGTGACCCACCATGTGTTGAACCTAGTAATGCTCCTAGTATGGCACTTGTTGTAATCCCTTTGGATAGTTGTCTACCTTTCGTATTTGATGAGAAATATTGGGATGCAAACAACCTACTTTAGGCTAGATCACACATGCAGTACCTTTGTTATGCTTGCTTTGTGTGTGTTCATTGTGATTGTTTGCACATGATGTGATCTCTTGTGTTGTGTTTCTTGGCATGTATTTGTGTTTGTGAGTTTTCTTTGGAGGACCCTTGTTGCTCTGTTGGGACAAGGATACAAACGAAATGATTATGTCATGAAATTCTTCTATTTGTATCTCCATTATTCTTTATGCTGTAAATTGTCTTTTACTTTTGTCTTGTTTTTTTCCTTTTGAGGATGATGCAAGGTGATGAGACATTTAGGTCTCTTCCATGTTGACCCAAAATTTTGTTTGTTTTCTCTAAATGTGGCATTCTTCGATTGTGTTTTATGTTTCATGAGTATTTGGGGAATGATGTCAATTTTGAGCTCTATTATATCACTATAGAAAAGATGTATACTAACCCTAGATCCATGGATCCCTTATGTGCTCATATTTTTTGTTTTTTATATTGTATTTGCGAGGAAACCCTTATCATGAGGTAGCATATCATTGGAATAGGGGTTTCCAAATAAGCTCTCATAACTTTATCACATGGCATTTATCATTTTTCAACCTTAAAGAAATCGGTCACAACATGGTGTTTTTCAATTTCTTTAAGATGGGGGCATACATTGTCATTATTTGCTTCACTTTGTTCAAATGCATTAGACTTAGAGATGTGTTGGAATTGGTATTTTTGCTACACTTTATTCACATGCATTGAACCTAGTGATGTGTTGGTATAGTATCTTGATAATTTTTGTAGCACCTTATCAAGGTTATTAGGGAGTATAATTCTTGGTATGGTCAACAATGGGTACACATATAGTGAATATCAGACTTCACTAGACCTTGTGTGCTTCTCATTTTTCTACTCTATCTTGGGGGCTCACATAGTGAATATCAGACTTCACTAGCCCATGTTGCATTTGGTTTGTGATTCACCTAGAAAATATCAGACTTTGCTAGTTAGTGAGTCATGAAGGCCTTTGGTGTGTATCCTAGCATAACACAACTTGCTAGTATGTGATATCCATACTCTCCTTTTTCATTTTGCTTCAACATTTATGTTTGTGTATGTTTTGTTTCTGCATTTCATACATAATCATGTTCCTTTGTGCTTATGTTGGTTTTCCATGGGATCTTGGATCCTAGGGGCTTGTGTGCTCCCATAGATCCTTAGTCATCCTATCTCTTCAACATTTATACAATTGAACCCCTTTTGACACATATTTTTCTACTTCAGTGTGAGTACTAAGCATAAGTTCATACTCTCACTAATTTGGGGGCTAAATGTAGCATCGCAAATTGTCACCATTAACGATTTCACACTCTGTTTTTCTCCCTCTTAAATTATTGGACCTAATTGAACCCCCAATTTCATAAATTATGCATTTTATTGCCCATTTTTAACAATTAACCACAAATTGCAAGTGGAAAATAAATGCATTTATCTAACACTTTTCCCTCAACACCTTAATTTTTGGAAAAGAGGGCTAAGACACATATGACAAGGGTGAATTGGTCCCCTTTTGGTGAAATTCCCCCTATTTTAGCTCCAAATTCAAATATGTCATTGTTGACACTTTATTATTTGTAATTCAAGTGTCTAAAGTCGACTATCAAGATTTGATGCAGGAGCATCTGAGTGCACGAAAAATCCTACACACCCAAAAACATATTAATTTTATTTTATTTGTTTTGTTTTGATTTTTTCTTGTAGGCACATATTTATTTAATCTTCAACTTTTCCAACACAATTTGGTTTAATTTTTGTGTGTGCAGTGTGTTTTCTAACCTAAAATGGTGCAAAACAAATGAAATGCAAAGGAAGGAAAACAAGAAAACAACACCTCAAGATTGGCCTAGTTAAACTTGAACAAAGGAAAGATAAAAAAAAATAGATTACCTTTCCCAAGTCGATTGGTTGGTTGGCCCTTTTTATTCGATCGTTTGTGTGATCCTTTGATGGAAAATCACATAAAACTAGATGCAATAAGGAATGCAATGGTGAAGGTGGGTGTTTGGATAAGTGCACAAAATGGATGCAAAATGAGCTTGCAAGGTTGCTGCAATGGAGGATTGTATGAGAGATTGAAGGTTGATGGCTTAGTTGTTTGAATGCTTGAATGTGTGAATGAATCAAAATGAGGTCAAAATCCTCTATTTTAGGGGAAATTCCTCTACAAAAATGGGGGGCTAGGATTTAGCCACCATGGACAAGATGAAGGGCTATGGTGAGGTTAGGACTCACAAGTCCTCACATCTTGCCATGTAGCAATGAAGTGTAATGGGGGAATGTGATGTGGAGGTACATGAAAGTACCTTGGGATTGGGACAAGATTTCCTCATAAAGGAAGTTATTGTCTCTATGTGGGGGGGATGTGACACATGAGGAATTTAAAATTCCTCAATAATCCTCATGGGAAAGAGAGAAACTTTGGAAGAATAAATGTGAATTTTTAATTCACATGATGTGAAGGTACTTGGAAGTATCTTGGGATTGGGACAAGGTCTCATCATAAAGGAGATCCTTGTCCCCATGTGGGAGATGTGACACATGAGGAATTTAAAATTCCTCAATAACCCACATGGGGAAGAGAAGAGCCTTGGAGGAATAAATGAGATTTTTTTTAATTCACACGGGGAAGAGGTTGTCTTGGAAAAATGGAGAAAGAATTTATGATGGTTGACTTGGAGGTATGCCATAAATGGCATGAGGATTAGGTTTACCTAATCATATGATTAAGGTTGTGAAAAAAAGTGATTAAGGGGACTAATGAGGGATTAGAAGCAAGCTGCAAACTATGGAGGATGTGACATTAATCTTGATTAAAGGTGTGCACATCTTAACCATGGATTAATTAAACTAATCCAGATTAAAGGGAGATTATGGAGAATTGGATAAGGAGAGAGAAAAAGAGGAATTTAAAATTGATTTAAATTCAAAAGACCAAATGGCTAAATTAAATAAATTGATGTAATTATTTAATTTAGAGAGGAAGGGATAAAAGGTAAAGTATTTAGTTATTAAATTAAATACCATAGGAACCTTAGGAAAGGGGGAATATTAATTAAATAAATCATTTAATTAATATCGATGGGGAATATGAAATAGACAAAAAAAGGGGATGAATTTGACCATACGGGAGTGGTCAAATTTGGATGTCTACATTTTTCCCCTCTTCGAAATACTGTTAGAATAATAGTGTTTCGAAGAAAAATAAAATGCAGATGAATCGATAGAGGAAATGACTAGAAAATGATGCCCCAGCATGGGAAAATTTGCGTAAGCTACCCAGATGGTGGGAAATGAAGGGAGATGCCCCGGTCTCACAAGAAAGTGACCATGATGGAGGAATGGTGGTGAATGATAGGGTATGCCCCTTCAAAAGGGTTGTTGGGAAAGAAAAAGGGGCCCTAGGAAACTTCTCAATATGAAGAAACAAAGGGTACCATTGGATAGAGCTAAAAAAAGCATGAAGATTGAATTTTGAATGGTGGAAAATGGACACATGGTGTGCAAATGGTGGCCCGTGGAAGATAGAGGATTAATTAAATGAAAAAGTTAAATAATCGGGAAAAATACCCAAAAGTTAAAAAAAGGTTAAAAAGGAGGGAAAGGGTAATATATAATAATTTTAGACATACTATTCCTTATTTTCACACCTGGCAGTTGAGTGAGTGAGAGAAGAGGAAGAAGGTGATGAGGATGGGTGATGGGTATGACAAAAGGGATGAGGGGGTCATGGAGGACATGATCATCCATCGAGGCAACGAGGTACGATAGTTCTACCACAAGTGTGCGGTGCCCCACCAGCTTAGTCCAAAAACCTTCTTTGTGATTTTAAGCAATTTAAAAAAAAATTCATGCATTTTGAAAACATGGGTTTTGGGGTTCGGGTAGGTTAGTAAAATGGGTAGTTGGTGGAATTTCGATTTCACCCTATTTTTAGGAAAAATCGCATGTTTAAAGGTGGCGGGCAAGTGGGGTGAATTCACCCGTTTAAGGGGAAAATTTGCCTAAAAAAAACTAGAATATGCCCTAAAAGGGTGAGGTTGTAGCAAAGAGGGGCGGACTCGCCCTTAAATTGGGTGAATCCACTTGAAATGGGGGGTCTGGGTTAATAAAGGGGCGAACTCACCTGTAAGATGGAAAAATTCACCCATAAGATGGGAAAAATTGCCCATCATATGAGTGAGGTCGCTCGCGTAAGGGTAATGGTGGGTCCGGACATCTATCGGGCAAATTCGCCTGCCTGGGGAGGCGGGCGGATTCCCCTGCCAGACGGGCAAAGTCACCCACCCAGGGGAGCCTAGCGGGTTTGCCCGCTGGATGGGTGAACTCGCTTGCCTAGGGGAGGCGGACGGGCGAACTCACCCATCCCAAGGGTGACAAGTGGGTTCGCCTATAAGATGGGTGAACTCACCCATCCCAGGGCAATGGGTGGGCTCGCCCATCTAACATGCGAACTTTCCCAAATGACCAATAAAGGGCGAATTCACCCATTTAATCGGCGAATTCACCCAATTCAGGAAAATTCACCCAAAAGGGGGAAAAGGGGAATTAGAATGGGCAAAGAAAAAGGTTTAAATAGGAAAATTAGATGAATTTTCCCAAAGGGTGAAAAAGTCAAGAAGACAACCCAAGGTAGGGAAGAAAAGAAGAAGAAAGAAGGGAAAAAGAGGAGATTGGTTAAATGATTGACATGTTGTGTGGTGTGAATGTAGCATTTTGACAGCTTGTAGACGTGGGAGAGGCATTCGACTATTTTGTAGGTGACGATCGCAGTGATGAATAGGGAGGACCATGCAACACTAGAACAAGAAGGCTTGCTACATATGCTCGGATATCTTACTGTTAGAGTGCATCAAGCACTGTTGACTACACTGATAGAACGGTGGAGTTCAGAGATGTCCACCTTCCATCTCCCGACAAGGGAGATGACAATCACTTTGGAGGATGTGTGGAGGATTTTATGATTACCAATTTTTGGTCATCTGGTGAGTTGGACGTGGTTACAGGAAAAGGAGTGAGATTGGACCCTATGGGTCCTCTTCAGACAATCAGACTTACTGATTCAGGGAGCAGACCTGGATCTGGTTGGGTGTTTGGGGTTGGGAGTGCCACCATTACCCTTATATCTCTGTGGTCTGATTAGTGGGCTACTGATGTCGGATAGGAGCGGGAGGTTTTACAACCTCAAGAAAATTTGAGGTTATGAGACATACTATGGAGCAGAGGGAGGGGGAGTTCACATGGGGCTCATGCGTACTGGCATAGTTGTATAGGGACATGTATGTGGTGTGCTATCGACATACACTCAGTGTTACACATGTGGTGTTTTTATAGATTTGGGCCTAGGAGCATATCAGTGTTTCTAGGACAGGGGTTTTGATAGGAGGAGAGCAGGATCCTACACTACTAGTGGCATACTGGTATGATACTGAGTATGGCTAGTGATTTCATTATCAAGACATCAGTGATCTAGAGAGATGGAGGAGGAGACTGGATGATTTACAGGAGGACTAGATAGTGTGGAGGCCATACATGATGTGACAATTTTCCAAATGGAGGGAGGATGAGGTGAGCCATAGAGGACACTTCTATATAGTATCCTATTTGATCGGGAGAGACCCAGGTATTGTGGAGCTCCACAGGGCGGATAGAGTGCTGAGATAGTTCGAGGTTCAACAAGACATTCCCCCAGCACCCCAAAGGTTTAAGCAGCTCTCCTGAGAGTAGTTATGGGGTGATCTGATCCCAATAGATTTTGCTAGACAATAGTGGGTGGAGCTACAACAGGTACCTTACCCAGGTAGGAAAGGGGGAGAGGCAAATGCAGGAGGGACAGTGAGGTTCTCAGCATCATGGGAATTACATCGACCACTATGGATTACAACACTACATCAGATTAGAGAGGCATTGGGTTATGGTTCAGAGGATGAGAGGAGGTTGAGGGGACAACAGAGAGTTAGGTAGAGAGGAGGAAAGAAAAGGCAAGTACAGGAGGAGGCCAAGGAAGAGAATGAGAGAGAGGACCGACGAGGGGTGGGGCAAGAGGAGGCGATGGAGGTAGATTCCCCAGATGTGGATCCACTAGCGAGAGTGCCATATGTACCACCACCACTGGAGGACCCAACTATACTATTGAAAGGGACTATAGCGAGGCTATAGATTGCAAAGTAGAGACTCAAGGATTCATAGGCAAAGAGCAGGCTGCTGGCTGGGGTGGATAGGATGCATACAAAGGGAGAGAGGAGTTACAAGACCTTGGCATATGAGGTAGGATAACATGTATATGAGATAGAGATAGAGAGATATGGACTATGGGACGAGGTGGGCAGGTTACGAGTAGAGGTGTCTAGACTAGAGGCAGAGGGACAAAGAGACTATGGGGAGCTGGAAGATCAGTGTGCGCTGGAGAGGAGCAATTTTTTGGTGGAGAGGGGTAGATTGCAGGTTGAGCTCACCAAACTACAAGTAGGGGGACAAAGGGACCACAGAGGGTTGGTAGACCAGGTATTTGTATAGGTCCTAGAGAAGGCAGAGAGAGATATGGAGGATTTGAGGAGACAGGTGACAAATCTGCTGAGGAAGAGGACCAATTTGAGGTAGGAGTGAGACGAGCTAAGTGATAGAGCAGAGGCAGTAGAGAAAACAATTGGGGATGTCGGGTTGGTGCTAGAGAGAGAGGAGGCTATGTTGGCATAGATATAGGCTTTGTGGGGTGAGAGACACACAACAGATGCCCGAGTGTAGACCCTGCAGGGTGAGAGGGACATAATAGCAGGATAGATGAAAATACTGCAGCGAGAGAGGGGTGTAGCAAAGGCATAGGTACAGGCTCTGTAGGGTGAGAGGGATACGATAGTAGGTAAAATGTAGATAGTGCATTGAGAGAGGGATACCATAGAGGCACAGGTATAGGCTCTACATGGTGAGAGAGAGACAACGGTGGATGCAAGGTTGGTGACACAGTTACAGGCGTAGATTGACTAGCTGATACTAGCATAGGATGTCTGTGAGTAGGAGAGGAGATAGGTGATTGGATCACAAGATAGGTATAGGATGGAGCAAGATGCAGATAGGATATAGGTGCTAGAGAGAGATGAGTACATGCGGGAGGAAAGTTACTATACAATGGCCTAATTCATGGCTGTTCCAGATCAGGCACATCACATACCTTCGTATTTCAGAGTGGTACCACAAATGTCAGTATTGTCACGGTCACTAGGGACGCATACACGGGGATATAGCAGATATTGAGAGACACCCCCATGCAAGGGGGAGTGTCAGACTCACCACAAAGGTCAAATTTGGGCAGCTCAGGGTAGGGATGACAGAGGATAGATGACAGGATACAAATTTTTGATAGGTGTAGGATAGATGTATAGGACAGCGGCAGAGATCACATTTGATTCAGAGCCTTGTACTTGTATTTTATATGATGATGACCGATGTATCTAATGGATATGTATTTTGATGAGATGATGGATTTTATTATGGATCATGTGATGGAAATTATACTTTGATATTTATATGATAAGGCATAGCCCTTATTGTCATTATGTTGTGTTTACATGATGGATGATTTATTTATGCACATGTGTATGTATGCTATATTATCATGGATGACTATGAGGATAATGTGATATATGTATATGTTGATGATTCTTTTATTATGGATGATGTTGATGATGATTTATGTTTATGCCTATGTGGTTGACATGGACGATATGTATGATGCCTTATATTTGTGATGCAGGATGTGATGAATAATTTATGATATTACTTGTTATGGATATGGCCCTAATGATTTGTGATGCAGGTGGTGATGTATGTAATGTGTTCATGAAATGAATTGATGGTAAAATAAACCTAAGATGCTTAGAATAACCAATTAAGATTAATCTAAACAAGTTAAAATGAATCTGAGATGATAATGCACATGGAAAAAAATGCAACTTATGCGATGAATTGATAAGAAAATAATCATAAGATGCTTAGAATAACCAATTAAGATTAATCTAAACAACTTGAAATGAATATGATATGTCAATTCACATGAAATAAAATGCAATTCCATGAACCTAGAATGCGGGATGAGATGCAATTAAATTCCTTACAAACACTAATAGCTAAATGAAATGCAATGTGGACATGAGCATAAATAAGGGCTTGCATAATGATGGAAGCGAATGGTAGGCTGACTTTATTTGTAGATCATGCTTGCTCTAGCTTATAAAATGAAGGTAGGAAGGGTGTGAAATGACACCTATCCAGAACCATAGGTATCCTGAGAAGAAGGGGGGATGGAAGGAAAAATTTTGCACAACCAAAATCATAGGTCATAGGTTAGGGATAAATGCAATGCAATGGAATGGAAAATGAAATGCAATCCTAATGCTATTTGCCATTTTTGGAGCACTAATTTTTGCTATAGCACAAGACACAATATGCCAAGGTATGAAGAACCAAGGCTGATTCATGTCTAATGCATAAAACAAACACAACAAATAAGGATGATATCCAAACACCCCAAGGTCGCGATGAATTTGGTTAGGCCAGGTATTGGGATAACCACAAGCACAAAGGATGCCCCAATGTAACACAAGACCATAGGGATATTGGTGGGTACTACATGGGGAAACTAGGAAGACAACAATAAACAAAAGATCAAGGTATGCCCCTATGTTTACCAGTCAAAGCACACCATGATATGATGGATCAAGGTGACCATGATGAGGTATGATAGGGAGCTCAAATAATAAACAAAAACCAAAAGCATGAAAAGATCACAAT